>SCLH01063339.1:10803-36755 GCA_004367855.1 Oikopleura vanhoeffeni
AACGACGTCATTTGAAATATATCGAAAGTTTGAGGTCAAAAACTGATAATTTTAGGAAAAAGAAAATTTCCGTCGAAAAACGGCAATAAGAAGCCCGTTGGAGTAATAATTTTTTAGTTTTCACCAAACAATTCTCGATATCAAACTGGAAGTTGAGTCAGTTTATCGGATTCAAAGAAAATTCAACGAGTAACAAATTAACAAACGTTGATTTGAATTTAACATCAATAATCAGTAGCCTTGAGATCAAAATGATCTTTGTGGAAAAACGTTTACTGTACTAAATTAATCATTTTGAGTCCATATCAAAAAGTAAAATTTCGTCTGGGGAAACCGAAGTCGCAAATTATTATCACTAAAATACTTACGACAGCCCTTGACCAAAACTTAGTCGAGTGATCGTTAGATGCAGTAGCAAGAACGTGTCCTAATGGATGCCATGCCATTGTCCATATTAACGATTCATGACCACCATCTACAGTTCCAAGTGGCTAATTTTTATATTAGAACTAATACTTAATTTATTCAGGTAACTTTTGTTTTAGGTGCCCCCCCCCCTCTGGAGCAAAAACCGTAGTAGGTATCGAGAAACGGTTTNGGGGGGCACCTAAAATAAAAGTTACCTCAACACCTTTTGGAAATATAAATACAAAATGAACTATATATGGATTACGGGGCCATTTTTGCCACTTTTTTAGCCAATATTTTAATATAATTCGGCTTTTGCAAACGACTCATCCGATTGACTTCTTAGATAGCTCAAACTGAGCACAAATATTTAGAGAAAATTAAATTAAAAAAATGGTCCGAATCAGACCATTGTTTCCAATTTTTAACAAAAACTGATAATTAAAAAATTTCAGTAATCTCAGAAAATAATCAAAAAATTGTCCGATTCGATTTTTTATTCGATTATTGACTAGATATTTGAGCTATCTAAGAACTTAATCGGGTGAGTCGTTTTCAAAAGCCGAATTATATAAAAATTTTGGCTAAAAAGTGGCAAGAAAATACCAGGGGCCCCGTGATTGTAAATATTTTTAAATCACCTGTTCTTCGCCGATTAGCCAGAATATAATTGATCCCTCACTACCTCCAGTTGATATCAATCCTTCGTGTACAGAATGCCATGCTAGTGATGACGCTTCTTTTTTATGCCCTCTAAGAATTTGATACTCAGTCTTCAAATTTCGAATATCAAAAATCTGAATATAGATTATGTGAAAATGAATATAATATTTCTCGTTTTTGGTCGATTTTTTAAATGAAGACTGCGTAGGCGCCAAATCTGTGTATACCAAACTTGAAGAAAAAACGGCACAAAAGAAAATTTATCTCGCAAAAGTAGATTTTGGGAATTAATTCTAATAGTCGACCAGAAATGTTCTCTGTTTATCATATTTACCATGTTTATCAAATTAAAAAATGTGAAACCTAACATCAAGAAGGCCGAATTAAGGAAATGACTTCAGGTTGGATTGTTGCGAAAAATGCAGGTTTTGTCACCAATAACAGGTTTTTCAACGTCCCAGGCGAAAAAATGAGTACATATTAAATCTACAGGATGCATCCGGGATGCAGCATCCCCTATGTGACATAGGCTATGTCTAAAAATCCTTGCAATTTTCCTAAAAAACTTTTCACCAAGTCAACTTCTGTAATATGACACCAGTTAGATAATATTATATAAGTTATATAGGGTCATATTTCACACACAATTTTATTCCGAATACTAAATATAAATAATACCCCAGTATGACCAAAACAATGTTTGGGGGTTCAGTTAACTAGCACAACGCACACAATATCAAATTTCTGTAAACGTGAAAAATATTTTTCGCGGAAACGGCTATTTGAGTGATTCCGAGCAATTTCCATAAGTAATTTCCGGTCACGTGATCAACAAAGGAAGCCCTAAAATTTTCCTCGTTTATTTTTTCCCAATGTTTCACATGCAAAAAACCGTTTGTCGCTAGGTGGACCTAAATTAAAATCGAACTTATTATTTTAAAAAATAATAAGACACTTCAGAACCATCAAAATATCCGTTATTACTAACCTTGACTAAGTGATCTCTCGCTGCACTTGCTAGCCAATGTCCATTTTTATTCCACTGTATATCCATCACTGTTCCTTTATGTGCATATAACGTCGTTATCGAAACACCTCCTTTTGGATCCCATAATTTTATCGGAGATTGTAAATCTTTACTGCCTGATGCGATAATACCTTTTGTCGGATGCCAATCAACCTGTTTAACATCAGCACCATGTCCACGCAAGATTCGCTCTTCTGACCTGGTATAGAAATCCCAAACTCTTTTAAGGGATATTTTCTTTATAACTTAAACTATGCTTAATTTGAGTATATTCAGTGTTATATCGATCATGATGCCAAAGTAACTTAAATCTCTTATTACCTATTCTTTTAAAAGGCAAATGAGAGATTTAAGTTATTCGGGCATCATGATGGATATATTCAGGATGCACAATGGGTAAATTTATATTTAAGATCAAGGTGTTAAAATTTAAAACATGAAAAAAATGTGGTGATTATGGTTTTCACTTTAAATTTTCGGTTTCAACCACAAAAATATCTCGAACAGCCGGCAAAAAAATTCAATATTGTAAATTTTTCCCACCAATTTTTTCCTTCAAAATGACAATAATTGAGAGTTTAATACACCTTTCTGATAAAAAAATAAGGCGCAAAATCGAGGCCCAAAAAAAAATTCGGCAAAAGAAATTTTATATATCAAACGGGAAATATGCTTCAAAATTTTTATCGACATAGAACAACTTTTTTCTACGCCCTTTTTCATTGTTATTTTTCAAAAATGTTTAGAATTCTAGATTAAAAAACAAATCAAACTTCATTTTCAAGTTAAAAAAATGATATAAAACTTCTGGGTGTATTAAGTTTGTGTTTTCATTTAAATAAACCAAACTTTTTCCATTTAAATTATAATTTAACTACAAAAAAAGAAATTTTTATTTACAATATAGCTTTGCTTAAGCAAAAGTATAGGGATGTTCCATAACTCGTCGGTATTTGTACCAGTTAGGGCTCGAGGACTGTACTTGATAATCATATTTAAAACCCAGACCATATCCCCTTGTGAATAGGGGATATTGTTTCCAAAAAATAATCATGAAAATCCCTAATCTGACAGTTCCATCATCTGAGCAAGACGCAAATTTAACATCAGTCGGCGAAAAACTAATCCCTCTGCAAGGCTGATCTTTATGTGCTTGAAACATGCAACAATTGTTCATATTTTGTTGCCAATATTTGATATAACCACCGTGGTCGCCCGTAGCTAACCAGTGACCATCATTTGACCAGGACATTGCGCGGACGGGCTGGTCATGGGCTTGAAGAATCGTTTCGAAATTGAAGGCCATCCCGTTCCACAAAGTGAATTCACCACTTGCGGCGCCTGTGACCAAACGGCGACCATCGGGAGTCCACACAATCTGAATATTATCAAAATCAATAAAAAATAATAAAGTTTGAATCAAACCGATAAATTGCCTCAGTTTCAAGTAATAAGATTTAGTACAAACATGATAAATTTTGTTTTTGAAAAGTACAAAAATATTTCGTAGAAAAATTATTTTTTTTGTTGCTTTTTTATATTATTTTAAAAATACTAAAAATATTTTCGATGCGAAAGATACCCTCACAATACTATAGCAAATTATTTAAACCTTTTAAGTAATTTTGATGAAAACTTTTGCCAATTTTCTACAAATAAACTATTAAAGATTAAAAGTTTAGCACTTTTGTATAAAGATTTATTTTATACTCTAAGAAAACTAGAATTTTTCATATTTTATTTGAAGAAAATCAGCTAAAAGTTGGAGCCCGGGCGCGTCTTATTAAAAGCTCTACTGTAGTTATAAATTCGTCAAAATAATTCCTATGGACAAAAAGACAGCACATAAACCGCTTAAATTGCTTTAATTAGCTTTAAAAGCTGTGAATTTGTTAATGCCAAATTCTAAATTTGGAAGATGTTTTGAATCAAGAAAAATAGGCATTATTATATTTTTTATAAAATGAATTCAATGCGTTTAGAAATATTCATCTATGCGGATATCAAATTTGGTAATTCAGAATTTCACGGAGAAAACTGGCTTTAAAATTACATCGACAATTTCACAGCTTTTAATTTGATTACAGCGATTTGAAAGCATTTGAAAATCAAGATTTAGTAGTCTGCCAGACTTTCGATTTATGTGTTGGCTTGTTTGCTCGTAAGAATAATTTTGACGGATTTATAATAACTGCTTAAAATATTTTCTTAATATCTTTTAGGCCCCATATTTTCATCAAAATACCTTAAAAAATTATAATATTGAGTTTTTTCCGATCTTCTTTTTTTTTGCCTCAAAACTTGAAACTGAAAATTTTCTGCTAATTGCTCATAATAGGATCAGTTCATACACAAATATTTTCTGCCCTATGCATCGAATCGTTCAAGCTGAATTTGTTATATGACTCCAAGGAGGGTCCGATGTGGAGTTGATGCGATTTTTTTGTAAAAAGTACATGTATGCATACTTAAAAAAACATATTTTATAGATTCCGACTTTTTCTATTGTTCCAATGACGTAGATTTTTTAGTTATGCCGACTTTCTTGCATCCAATAGATCGAAAAACTAGACAAATCAAAATGTTGTTAGATAGCTCATCTGTCAACTTATAAGTCGTTTTACTAGATTTTTTAAGTCTGTGCCAGTACACTGAACCGGTTACCGGTATTAACCAATTTTATTTAGATAATCTTTTCTGCGGTCAAAGTATGAAATATGATCCAATTTTGAGTCACATTCCAAAATGACTCATAAGGGCTCATGTTACATATCAAATGCAAAATAATTTGATTGCGATATCAAATCTGCAAAAATTAGTTTTTAAAATTGTAATATGACAAAAACAAAGTGTATGGCTAGGGACCGTCAAAAAACTACGTTTATATTGAAAATACTAACAAATTCTGAATTTTCCATTTTATCAGACCATTTTACCAGAAAATATTTGTGCGTTATGAATCATAACTTATGATACTGGATTCCATGATTAATGCGAAGAAACAAAACCTGATATACTGGACATTTTTGTTTATTTGTAGCAGTCCGAACAAATCTGGTGGTAACAGCATTAGCAGGTAAATACGGCAATGAACTTGGACATTCCGCTCTTAAAACTTGTGATGTCAATGGCTGGAAATACGTTCGATCCTGTAAACGACTCAATTTATTATTCGTTTTTTGGTGGTTTTTGACACAAAACAAAATATTTTTTATAATTCGAGTGAATATCAGTTGATCTTTTTCTAGCTTGAGAAGTATAACGAAGATAATACCTGCACAGTCCAACTAACCTTATTTCTTAGTTTTGGAGACTGAGATTCAGAAAATGAAATGCGCCATAAATATCTCGACAGTGAAATTTGCAACCCACACATTACTCATATCAGGCGACCACTGTATAAAGATTTTACAAGTTGAACCCATACATGCGAAATGCGTGGGTTGTTAGTTTTACTGTCGAGATAAATATGACGCATTTCATTTTTTTAAGTGAGTCTCCAAAAATAAAATAAAACGTTACCGTTGTATGTATTATTCGCGATGTATCAAAAAAAATAATTATATTTTTAACCACCTGAAAATGATAGTAAAGTCGGACGATTGAAAATGTATTTATTATTTTGTTTTATTGGTGACAGTAACTAGCCTGTACAACGAATAAAGGTCTGGGTTTGCTAAATTCGATTGCTTTATTTCGATCATGAAACGGTGGCGTTAGCTACCATTTGAAAATGTAAAAAATAGCTCGAGCTTTATTTATGAGAGGTTTATTTATGAAGCTTTGATTTTTGGCGAAGTGAGAATAGATTCAAATATTTCATTTTGCATGGGGCGTTACGAAGCATGTCCGATCGCAGATGGTAGCATTCTCTGGAACTATGTCACTGTATATTTTTCACTGACTTAAAAAATGAACGGTTTCAAGCTGAATCAAATAAAAATTTAACCGTTTCCTTAAAAGTTCTTTTAAATCTTCTTGATAACAAAGTTTGTGCACAAGCTCCCGTCCAATCAATTACTTTTCTCCCATACTGCTTTCTTTCTCCATCTTGATTTTTCATAAAATTTGGCCGAAAAACATACGGCTGATATTGCCTATTTTCATATCGTCCGTGTTGACCCTGACCCCCTTGCTGTTGCTGTTGACCCCTGTCGTCCCCTCCACCTCCTCCTCCGCCACGATGTGCCATTTTTTATTCTTTAAAAATTAAAAAAAAGTTTTATTTTTGTTTTTGAACTTATTTTGCCAGTTATGGGTTCAAAATTTTAAAATGTGAACAGAATATTTTCCTTTTGTTTTACTCCTTCGTTGCCTTTTCTTTGATATAACTTTCTCGATTTGATCATATTCATACAATAAATCCAACTGAAATATAAATTGTTTAAATAAGTTATAAATCAATGAAAACGAACAAAAGTTTCAGGTGTTTCATTCAAATGACCATATTAAAAAATGGAAACTCGAAGTTTCAAACTAAGGTAAAGTTAGCTTAAACTGAAGTGATCTTGAAGTTGAACGATACTTTTGAAAATTTTGGGTCATAAATACGGGGAATTCCTGGGATTTGGAAAAATTGATCGTATCCTTATAAATTATATCTTTTCGGGAGTATATAAAATTGACCTAGACAATCGGACACCTGTTTTGTTAGTGTTTTTAGCACTGATTTATCATAGGAGCGTTTTTTATCTTACAATCGGTTCTACTTTGGCCCCTGGTTCTCCGGTTCGAACCCTTATTAAATTAATTCTGCCCTAGAAGTTCGTTTTGGTTTTTAGTTAAAACCCCCAGTTCAAAAGTCGAAAATTCCACCGTGCGCAACCCTAGTCATAATATATCTTTTAATTTTTCAAATCGGTTTCTAAATAACCGCTTTAAAGGAGGTAACCGACGGGTTTTACTGATTTTCAAACGTTAGTCCTGAGCTAACCGCAATTCGTATTGAGTTCAAACTTCGGATTCTAGGAGATATTTGTTTGAATTGTCCTTATAGACGCAAACCACAGTATCAAAAGTTTTTTGTTGACCGAACCGGCCGGTAACCGGCCAAAAAGTGATTTTTCCATTTTTTGGTACAACTACATCTAGCTCCTGGATATCAAAATTTTCTCTTTTTTCAGTCTTAATAACTTCAATTTGTAAGCGTAACAGCCGTGCGTGCCCTAATTTTCAAATTTCTTGTTATTTAAAGAAATTTCCAAAATAAATGGGTGTTTTTGCGCATGTTCGCTGTTTGGAGGTGCGTCGAGTTTTTTTTACAATTTTCATCATAATTAGGCTTTAACATGCATTCAAAGTTTATTTACCCTGAATTTCGTCAAAAATAGGATTTTGAAGAAAAATTCCAAAACTTTTTTTGAGTAAAAATCATAATTTTTAATTCATTTTTGTCAGTAAGTTGCACAATAAAAATTAGTTGTAAAAATAGTCAGATGCAATGTCTAGATCACGAGAAAAAGTTAATTACCTGAAAAAATACTTAGAAAAAATTCCATAATTATGCAAAATTCGGAAAAAATTTTCATCGAAATTCATCTTTTTTTTAGGTTTTTATAAGCAAACCGTTAACAAAAACAAGAATGCTGCTAAAATCAGCCCAAATTTCTGGATCTAAGAAAATATTAGGAAATTTTTTTTTTCGAAATTTATAAATGTTTTATTGCCATTTTCAAGATCTAATTCACAGTGATCTAATGCAACAAAAATTAGAGCAAAAAAAGAGTTATTACTTCAAAACATACAGTGCGGTTAAGGAAAATAAAACTTTGAAAATATAAAAAATTTTGGAAATTTTTTGACATCGAAATTTTTTTTTATATTTTTGGAAGCAAACCAGCCACGAAAGTGACAATGCAACTAAAATTAGCTTCCTATCACTTCTGAGTCTCGAGATACAGCCTCCGTCGGTTGCCCCTTAAGGTAGTTTTTCTTAGACGCGACAGATTTGACTTTTCACCACAGACGAACCGTATGAGATATCACAAAACGTTTTTCTGCATTCAACTGGAAACTAAAAAAGCTTTTAAGTCACCCACTTGAGTCAAATTAAAGGCCAATTTTTGCTTTTTAAATTTTCGGACAATTTTTCAAAATTCGAGATTTTCAAATGACCGGATATGGGTGTTATAACGGGTGTATATACGAAACTAGAAGAAATTCTAAGAGTAATGGCTGAAAAATAAAATTAAGTTTTCGTAAGATTTTTCATAATGACATTTGTCAATAGATTATTGACAATAGTGATAAAAAGTCAAATATGTCGTCACGACATTGTCGTGTCTAAAAAAAACTACCTTTAGGGATTTCATGAAACTTTCGATAAAAGGTTAAATAAAATAAAGGAATCTGAAAAAATTAAATCTGACACTGTTAGGGTGTCGCATCAGATCATTTTGCAACCGGAGCATCGGAGCAACCGAAAAAAGCGACCTCATCAAAACAATTTTCAAATTCTTGAAATTATCGAGAAAATTTACGTTTCAAAAATGAAAAAAAAATTATTTTCTGATTATAATTCATTTAAATGTCATTTTTTATACAGCGCATAACGAGAACGTTGCGGGTGGATACGGGAACATTCAAAATGTCGGTTTGTTGACCGAAAAATATCCATTTTCAGTTATGACTTTACTCCCGATTTATTTTTTCGTTGTTTTGTGAAAGTTTTCATTGAAGCCCACCCTCAAATGACTTTATGAATAATTTAAAAACACGATTTTTTACCTTTTCTTCAACTGACGCCAAAGCTGCTCTCAGCATGGACTCATTTTCGTCCAAGGTATAGGTAGTAGGATGCGCATCAATCACCGCACCCATCCATTTCGATAACTGTTCAACCCCCGCTTTTTTCTTTGTCGATTTGAGCGGACATCCCTTAATTTTTTCGGTCAAAAATTCCAAAAGTGCAGCGGCTTCTGCAGTCTCTAAACTACGAAGAGCACCGACTAAATGATTGTGAGAAAAATCACGACAGAGTAAAAAATCTAGCTGGCCAATAGTTATTTCTGATTCTTTTTCACCCTTATCAGATTTCAAATGTTTCATGGCGGCAGAAAGCGACCAAACGAGGACTCTTTCGGGGAACGAATTGTGATTCGAGGAGGTGAGGACATTTAGAGATGATTTTTCATTAGCTTTGTCGAGGATATTGACGGCATGTGGACCAGATGCACCGAGGGATAAAATGTCACAGATTATTTCTTCGGGCCAATCGTTTTCTAGGATTAAAATGAATAGATATAAAATGTAAATACTGAAAGTCGACATATGTAAGATAATGGTTCGATTTTTTCGAAGGGTTTTTCATTTCGGTGAGATCGGTAGTGTTACATACGATCTTTTTGAAATTTTGGGTTATAATATAAGTTTTCAAGCTACGTGTCACTGCAGAGCCGGTTTTTCGATTTCTGATTTTCAACCGGTAATTTTCGATGTTTTTTGGAAAAAACAATATTTTATTTTAAATGTCCGTTGAAAACCGGAAATCGAAAAAACGGTCCTGCCTTGCAACAGCGCATGAAAAGTTGTATAACGAACCAAAATATCATGAATAAATATGATTTGATTAAGGGGGTGGGTGTCGGTTTTTTTTGAGCCCTTTATAGAATTAATTTATGATACATTAATATCGGTTATGACTAAAGTTGACAAGGAATCTCATGTGGCAATTATTTTTTTCAAAACAATCTAGAATTTTCAAAATTCGAATATTTTTTTTGCTTTAACCCGCATAAAACAGGTATTCCACCATGATCTGAACTTTTTTTATTGGTGAATATGACCCACGAAAACGATGCATGACATTAAAAATTATCGTAAATGTCTTAATCGAATTCTAGAATTTTCAATTATTTTTAAGCCAAATGTTAAACCTAATTATCGAATTTAGGTTTTTTTCGGACTTTTCATTTCCGGTTCAACTTATAGTCATATTTCTAGAATTTTTTCAAAAATTCCTTCTCATCACTTTTACCGCATTATATTTATCTACCTTAGGTAGTTTTTTTTTAAAAGGAGTACACCTTCTCATGACGATTACGGGAAACCGTAAATGCAATCGAGAAACGGTTTTTTGCATTCAACTGCCAACTAAAAAAGCTCAATGTAGAAATTTTATGAAGTTGATTTGACATCCGGTTCACCGGATATAAACCGGAAAGTAATTTTTTGGTAGGTTCGAATCTCGGTGGGGCCAGATTTTTTTTTTTCTTAAATCAGCCGGAAAGTTTGAATTTCTATGCTTTTTCGTTCTTATATCACGATTATCTACACATTAACAGCTTGAACTATAATTTTGTAAAATCCGGAAGAAAAAACGAGATTCGATTTTTTTTTCTCAAATTTATACCGAAAATGCCTATAAATAGATCTCCGGTTGCCGGTGAACGGTTGTCGCGATAAAAATTAAACAATTTTTCCATTGAGCTTTTTTAGTTGGCAGTTGAATGCAAAAAACCGTTTCTCGATTGCATTTACGGTTTTCCCGTAATCGTCATGAGAAGGGTGTACTCCTTTAAAAAAAAAACTACCTTAGTCGAAAAAATGGCTTCATTCTAAACATTCGTCTAAAAAAGATAGAGTTTGAAGTCGAAAAACTGGCAAAATCGGGCGTTTTAAGTGAGATTCTAGAATATAAAAAGTCAAAAATCGAAAAATTCCTTCTCATCACTTTTTGTTCTCATTATTCGTACTTTGTGGTAAATTTTGAGACGCTTTGTATGTGGGGTTAAAAGAAGATAGATTTAAAAAAAAACGTTTAGTGCTCTAGAATAGACTCACCAACCTGGTGGTGTGATGTGCAAGGTTAACTTTGAGATGTGTAATCGTTAGACGAAGGCTAGATCTACAACGAGTATCCTCAGATTTTTTACACAACTGCCCTAGATTTCTGAGGCGTGATTGAAAGGGTACCAAAAAGCGACACCCCACCCCCTTAAGGTCGCTTTTTTTTTAGGTGGTCCACGCTAAGGGGTATATGTTCTGAGAGAACCAGACTAGATAGCGACAAAGGTTTTTTGCATCTGAATCTTAGGTAACTTTTTTTTTAAAGCACCACCGCCCTCTCAAAACCAAACGGTAAGGTGATATCGAGAAACGGTTTTTTTGTTTCTGATAGCCAAGAAATTTAACCGAGAGAAATTTTCTTTGATTTTTGACTCCGACCGGTAATCACCGAAAAACACCGGTAAATTACGGTTTATAGAGAACTACCATAGTAAACAGTTTAAAATGTGGTTGTGGTGGATATTTTCAAAGAGAAATTTTTGGCTTTTTTAGATTTGACACCAGACACCATGGTGGGCACCACCTGGTGGAGTAAACACGATATATTGAAAATGGGCACTGGGTAATGTATCTGAACCTAAAAACATACTTATTCGGATTACTTTTTCAAGAAAAAATTTGGCAATATTATTTTGACACCAGACACCACCTGGTGGAGTAAAGAGCACTTTTTTTATTGAGACACTGGAATGTTATGTAGACCTGAAAATATACTAACCTGGTTACGCGTTTGAAGTGAAATTTTTGGCCAATATTATTTTGACACCAGACACCACCTGGTGGAGTAAACACCGATATTTTTTATGGACACTAGTATGTTATCTGAAGCTGAAAATAATACTCATCCGAGTAACTTTTCGAGAGAAAACTTTGAAATATTGAGGGGTAACTTTTATATGATAAAAATTTTGAGAACATACTTTTTTCTAGAGAACATTTTTAGCATGTATAGTAGAACTTTTACATTTTTGTCCAAAATAACTTTGGTTTTTCGTTTTTCTCTAGGAACCCATTCCAAAATGATATTTTACAATAATTTGGCGTAATACATTCGAACTGTTCGTGAGTGATGACTTTGAAATTCGTAAAACTCGAATGCCGATGAATATCGAATTTTATTCGCCGTTTCAAAATGTATGGTCAGGGATATAAAAGGGAATTGCCCCGAAATTAACTTCTCTGAAAGAGTTGTCGTTGTATCACATAAAACTGCAGCAAAGCTCTTGGGGGTTCGAAAAGATCGATTTCGATTTAGAGGTCATTATAAATAACAAAAAAAGAAAAAGTACACTCACTGGTGATCCATTGTCATTTCGGCCGTTCGAAATTATTTGAGCTCCCTGAAAAACTCAACTATGGGCGACCGTACCGCTCACGGAAATTTCGTGTTAAAATAATGACATGTGTCATAAATTTTAAAAATTACAATGACACGCAAATTGAGAGCCTGGAAAGTTCATCGATTAAATAAGGAAATCTATTAATATTTTTGTTTTACAGTAGAGTGTATTAAACGGACAGGTTTGTAGAATGGGTTTGGGTCAAAAAGTCCTGTAAGCGTGCGTTTAATCGGGCAGTTTGACATTTATAATTCCGTTAAAACATAAGAACATCTTGCATCCCAAAACTGCCCCTTTAATGCACGCTAACAGGACTTTTGACCCAAACCATTCTACAAACCTGTCCGTTTAAATACACTTCTGCTGTACTATTTTTAGAATATATTCGATATTGTAATGGTGCGCAATGCAAAGCGGGAAAGTACGGATTTTTTTGTTTCGCCAAAATCGATCTCAGACAAGAGAAGGTTTTATTTTTTAAGATTAAAAACATTTATTCCAAAACATTTATTTCAAAATTCTTAATGCATGCATGTGCGGACGGTTATTTTTATATAAATAATGGCAGAATATTTATCTCGAAAAAACATACTAGTGTCAGATAAACAAAATTGACCAGTGGTGTATATGTAAAATAAATAATGCCATAATTTTTCTTGAAAAGTTAGTCCAGATAAGTATATTTTTAGGTTCAGAATAAATCCCAGTGTCAATTAAAAAGTATCGTGTGTACTCCGCCAGGTGGTGTCTGGTGTCAAAATAAATATTTCAAAATTTTTCTCTTGAAAAGTTACCCGATTAAGTATATGTTTAGGTTCAGATAACATACCAGTGTCGATTAAATTTTTTTTGTGTTTACTCCACCAGGTGGTGTCTGATGTCAAAATAATATTGCCAAAATTTTTCTCTTGAAATGTACCAGGATAAGTAATTTGTAGGTTCAGATAACATACAGTGTCCGATATAAAAAATATCGTGTTTACTCCACCAGGTGGTGTCTGGTGTCAAAATAAATATTGGCCAAATTTCACTTCAAACGTTAACCAGGTTAGTATATTTTCAGGTCTACATAACATTCCAGTGTCTCAATAAAAAAAGTGCTCTTTACTCCACCAGGTGGTGTCTGGTGTCAAAATAAAATATTGCCAAATTTTTTCTCTGAAAAAGTAATCCGAATAAGTATGTTTTTAGGTTCAGATAACATACCAGTGCCCATTTTCAATATATATCGTGTTTACTCCACCAGTGGTGCCCACCATGGTGTCTGGTGTCAAATCTAAAAAAGCAAAAATTTTCTCTTGAAAATTTATCACCAACAACACACATTTTAAACTGTTTACCTGGGTAGTTCTCTATAAACCGTAATTTACCGGTGTTTTTCGGTGATTACCGGTCAAACCGGTCGGAGTCCAAAAATCAAAAAAATTCCTTCGGTTAAAATTTTCTTTGGCTATCAGAACAAAAAACACGTTTTCTCGATATCACCTACCTTTGGTTGAGAGGGGGTGGTGCTTTAAAAAAAAAGTTACCTTTAACCGAATTTTTAGTGGTAGAAATTTTTCTTTTTTTCCGGTGATTACCGGTTCAACCGGTAATTTGCAAAAATCCTTTTTAGGTCATTTGAGCAAATTTCGATGACTGATTTCTGGTCAAGTATCAAACCTAGGAAGCCAAAACATTTTTCTACCGCATATGTTTTTTCAAGGTTTCACGTGCAGAAACACATTTGTCGCTATCTTGTCTACGCCTTTCCAGTCGAATCATCAGTGGCCCACCTAAAAAAAACGACCTAAATGATAAGGACGCTTTAGTTAATTATTCACAAACTGGACAATTTCAAATAATATTTACGCACCACGATTTATCATTAAAAGTTCAAACATTTTTCACCCGATTATTTTTTGGTTTAAACCATCTTTAAAGATTCAAAAATGGACCATTACTAATAGTCCATTAGTCTTTAGACTGGTTATAATAGTTAATAATTGATATTTCTGATACCCTTTATATAACCAAAATACATAAACTTACCTCGAATACATTTATAAAGAAATCGCATGACCCCTGGAGAGTGAATAAGTTTTTTAATATTTTCATTCGTTTTAATTTCTTTCCACAGTTTCTTTAATTCTTTTAAGTCTTTACATTCTGTTAAATGGGCGATTTGAATTCCAAATACCGACTCATTTTGAACCTCATCAACTTCCATTTGCTCGTTCCATTTCAATTCTACGATTTCTGTTGATGGAGGTGAACAAGAATTTATTTGGCTCAAAAGCGACATTCTAAACAAAACAAAAAATCTAAACTCAAGTTTTCAAGTGATTTCACTGCTCAAGTTAAAAGAAAGCAACATTGTGTAATATGACCCATAAGTGGTGTCATATTTCATTCTTGATTATTGCATCAGATTATTTTAATAGCTTAAGCTAAAACTGCATCCGATTCTTGATGAAAACAGTTATAAATACAGGGTGAGCCGAAAATAGTCCCAAAAAATCGGACCATTGCCAAACTCAAAGGCACATTGAGGAAGTATTTCTAAAAATGCGTTGATTTTTCGGACGATTGGGGGAGTCGATGTCTAGTGTACCCATTTGGGTACGCTTTAGCACGCCTTGCTTTCCGTACCCAAATTGGTCGGCATTTATTTTTATTTAGGTCAATTTGGGTACGGAAAGCACGAGCGTACCCAAATTGGTCTGAATGGAAAATATGTGGTGAAAAACGCAACGTCATGATTATGCGTCATTAGGGTGGTTGAGGAATTTCACGGACTGCACTGGAGCACAGTGATAGACCGCATAAGTAGCGTCAGTACCGGGAGACTTATCTGCAAAACGAAACCCTCAGTACGGATTTTTTGAGTTAATGGGGTTAAACTTTTAAAAAAAGAATGATACCGACCATGAAAAAAAAATTTCGGAGCCTTCAAGTGGTCACAATTTGAGTATGAAAAAACAACCTGTCGGGCTTTGAAACGCGCTATAAAGGTTGATTTATTATTGATTTTTTGTTGTCATCATACCGATCGCGTTACAAAACTTCAAAGAATCCGTACTGAGGGGTTTCGTTTTGCAGATAAGTCTCCCGGTACTGACCCTACTTATGCGGCATAAGTTATGCCTATCACTGTGCTCCAGTGCAGTCGGTGAAATTCCTCAACCACCCTTATGACGCATAATCATGAGGTTGCGTTTTTCACAACATATTTTTCATTCAGACCAATGCTTTCCGTACCCAAATTGACCTAAATAAAAAAAATAATGCTGACCAATTTGGGTACGGAAAGCCCGATCCCGATTGGGGCCCTCTCTGTAGGATATCATAGCGTGTAAAAGTGTTTATGATTTCAAACAGGTACACCACATACTCAAACGTCCTGACATTTTTTTCCATAATATTTCAAATTTTGTTGTGAGTACGGTCGTTATCATAAAAAATTAGGTTTATTCTGATGAAAATTGAAATTAGTGCTGAAAATGAGGGTTTTTGAAACTTTTTTATCAACGGTTTTAGTTTAGTCTGTAGGGTTCCCGCTGCGCATCTTATACAGTATATCGAAAATGATCCCTACTCATAACTTTGAGAAAGTGACCAATGAAATAGCGGGATTCTTGAATTAAGTCGACAATCGAGTATTCTGATTGGACACTGGCTCATACTTATGACGCGTGGTGTAAAAGGCGCAGTAGGGATAATTTTTGATTTCACTTTGAAAACGTTGGCAATTATTCAATCTGGTGCACCATGGACTTGTCTATTTTAAGTTCAAAGAAGACTTTGTTTCTATTTCACCACTAAAACTTCAAAATTTTGGCTTGACGTTAGCCAACTTTCTCTTCAGTGTTCCCCTAGCTTTCTCTTGAGCCTACTTTCGAAAAAATTTAAGCACATTTTTTCACGTGACCTTAAAAAAAATTCATATTTTGTGTTTGAGGTCAAAATTTGAAAAAAGGCTCCTCGGAAGCTTCTGTCTGTTTTGCACTAGCGTTTGTAAAAATTTGACCGAATTTTGAAATTTAACCTAGGAGGAGATAGATTTTTCGATTAATAATGTTCAAAAAACGGTGTTTTTTCGCGTATTCTAGAAAAAGTATAATTCTGACAAAAACGCTCCTCAGAAGTTTTTTTTACTATTTTCACGGGTTATCCAAAAATTAAGGTTCATTTCAAAATAAAACCTAGGAGATAGCTTTTCCGTTTTGAAAAAGGTGGCCTCGTAACGGTTTTGTATCAAGGAGTGTATCTATACAAAACAAATAAGCATATGTTTTTCGTTAGTTCAAGGCTAGTTCTACAAATTGGCTATTCCAAATAGTATCCTAAGGTGGTTTTTTTTTAGTAGCTTCGCACAAATGACGGCTTTCTGGTATTTTGAAACCCCTAAGATATTATCGCAGATCGAGAGAATTTAAATTCCGCCGTCTGCGGTGGATCTTTGTTTTTTTGCAGATTTCTGACCGGGGTTGATCGTTAATGGCGGATTTCCGGATCGGTCGAATTTTTCAAAAGTTGGTTTTCAAATCAGGCAAAATTCGGTCTGTAAGACTAATACGGCAAAAGAGAGTTCGATATCTGATATCAGAATTTTATCGATGACGTCATTAATGAGTCATTTTGGGTCACTTTAGATGAGTCAATAAGAAAATCTTTAGAACTTGTACGACAACACGGTTCTACTGTAAAGTTAACTTAATAAAAAGCGAATAAGGGTTAATTTGACAGGGGGATTCGAATCTATAGCCAATATTCACGAATAACAACATTCATAACGTCAATTTGGGTCAAATAGGAGAATTCATTAAAGAGTTAGAGAAAACCGTGAGCAAGAATAAATCTGGCCGGGAAGTCGGTGATTTGACTTCATAATGACGTCATCGATGTAATCTGTATCAGATTCGAACTCCTTGGACTGTGTATTAGTCTCAAACCGATTTGGTCTGATTGAAACAACTTCTGAAAATTGGAACGACTCGAAATCCGCCATTACCGGCTGAAATTAAAAAACAAACTCACCGCGAGACACGGAATTAAATTCTCGATCTGCCAATATATAGTCTTATGGGGTTTCAAAATACTAGAAAGCCGTCATTTGTGCGTAGCTCCTAAAAAAACCACCTAAAGGCCCTGTTTGGCTTATTTTTGTATCCGGGATATGTCAAATAAGGAACCACCATACCCTTAATACTGTAATTATGAATCGAAGATTATCAGTATTAAATTTTGATTACGTTTTGAAACCTGACGTCATTATTCTCGGAATTTACCCATTTTGTCGGACGGATCCCATAGTATCTAATGTAGTTCCCAACAATTAGAAAATCTTATATAAAATGTTTAAGATTTTAAATTTGCGAAAAAGACAATTAAAGAAAGACAAAAATATGTTTTAATATTTATATTACACTTAAGTGTTCAGGCATTGATTTTATTATTACTTTTTGAACTCCGTATGGCAGTTTGAATTAACATTATACACAATACATCGATTTAGCTTTTCCTTCGATTGAAATTCTTTTAGCTTAAAATATTTGCCAAAGGTATATTAATTTAATATACGGCTAAGATTTCCCAAAAAATGAATAAAAAGGTATAGTTATTGTTGTATTCAGGTTTTGAGGCACAAATATATATAATATTTTGCTATTAAAAATAGTTATTTTACAACGGTTCCATTTTATAAATCATCGCCAGGTAAAGAGTTGAAATTGAAAAAAAACTTAGATCGACACGTTTTGCCAAATTACTGTTAAGTTGTTTCAACTTTTCGATCCAAAAGATTTTTTTTCAATTTCTACTTCTTAGCTGAAGATGATTTATTAAATCGAAACGTTGTAAAAAATATATCTAAAATAGCAGAATATTGTTTATCTTTATTGATACACTAGGTACAAGCAATGGAATTATGTTGTCTAATCGATAGATTTTGTCTGTGCAAAAGATTAAGGGAATGTGTTTGAAATTTTGTTTTTGGGCATAGCTGGAGTGTAATCAATATCAAAAATATTTTAGTAAACATTGAAAATTCTATTAATTCTCAAGCTCTATTAGCTTGAAGGTATACAGCACGAAAGTTCACATTTCATTAGTCTCAAGGCAAAATTATGGTGAAGGCATATTATGGGATAAATATTCGGTGTCATGTAAAACGACAAAATGGGTTCATAAAAAACTCAATAATAGAATTGGCTTACAGATCGTGAAATTGAAGTCGGATTTATGGGCTTAAATTCCAGTTATAAAGGTTCTAGTTAGAGAGATCCACTGAATGTAAATTTATGTCTAAATTTACAGGTGTCAAAATTAAAAAAAAAATTCTTAATACATTTTTAAATTGAAATTTGACACCAATAATTGTGTACTACGTTAATTTTTATGTAAAATAATATCGACCGAAGTCAAATTTCAATTAAAAAAAATTAAATTCCATCGTAATTGTTATCAAATTTCAGTCAAATATATATTTTCGGTATCCAAATTTAAAATTTGACACCGATAATTATTATTCACATCATTTTACATTTTTGTCTTAACTGTTAAAGACTATAATTATAAAATTTTTCTCGCAAACTCAGATTAATGGATTTTAAATTTTCTCATTTCGAAGTTTTACCTAAATGTATTTTTTTTAGGTGCGACAGATTTGATTGTGCCATAACATACGAATCGAATGAGATATCACAAAACGGCTTTTTGCATTCAACTAGAAACTAAAAAAGCTCAGGTCAAAAAACATGTTTTGCAGGTATTTGTGTGTCATAATAAACTGTATTATTTAAGAGAAACCAAAATAACCGGTTCAAACCGTGAATAACCGGTAAAGCAAAACAAATCAAAAAAATTTGACCTGAGCTTTTTCAGTTTCCAGTTGAATGCAAAAACCGTTTTGTGATATCTCATACGACTCGTCTGTGGTGACACAGTAAAATCTGTCGCACCTAAAAAAATTACTTTATATATATTTAACGGTAGCAATATTTTTAATGAAGCTTATCTTCCATTGGTGGAGACATTGAATAATCCCATAACCTCAACTCGTCAAGAACTGTCATTAATGCTTCACACCACTTTTCCTTTTCTTTTGGCGTATCAGCAGACAATTGATATCGTAGAAAATTGTTTGGGTCATAATCCAGTTTGATGCCTTCGATATGCTTGTCAATATGACTTTTTGGACTTCGGCCGTAAAGTTCATAGGTATTAGGACGACGGGAAAGCGATCGGGATACGGTTTTTACTTCTTTATTCAACAAGTAGCGAAGGCTAAAATATAATAGTTTTATACTTGGCTTTAAGGGGATTGTGGGTGCAGTAGTTATTTTTAACCACGGTCTCAAATTCGGTAATATTTTTCAACACATGAGAAATCAATTGCAATCAAAAAAAGTTAATTATTATCGGATAACTAGTTCGAGAACATCGGATTTACTTGCAAAAAAATGAATTTCTCAAAAATTCTAGTAGATTTTTTTAGGTCCACCTAGCAAAAACACAGTAAAGTAGAGAGATATTAATAGGGCGCGAACAGGGTCTTACTTTTAGCCATTTTTTAAAATTAATCATAAAATTTGAATTTTAGCCTTTTTATACCATAAAAAGATTCATTTTATACTCAAAACACGGTTACATTATCATTTTATAATTTAGTCGTAGAAAAATGGGTAAAAGTTGGAGCCTCTTCGCATCCTATTAAAAGCTCTCTACAGTAGTTATACAAAAAAAGTTACCCTCGCACGATAAAAAATTTCGCATCATTACTTTTGACACCCACCAACATCTTGGGAAATGAATGGAGATTACCGGTCAACCATAAAAATTATTTTTTTGTCAGTTTTTAGTACCTTATTTGACCTTCGTGGTCTTTTGTATCGACATCTTCGGGATATTTCCAAAAAAGCATTTTGTCCCCTTTGACTCTCGCCCAATATCTGATCCAATTTCCATATGCACTACACGACGTTGTACTACCTTTTGTTTTGACAGTCAAAAAAGAAGAGTACTCAATAGAAGAAACGTAAGTTGGGATTACTTTACATGTTATATTATCCGTAAATTGCGTGTTAGATGTCGAATGAAGCTTGAATGTTTTGACATTTTGGACATCTCCGATTCTTAGTTTTTTAACTCCGACGAGCTCAAAACTAGATTTACGAATTGGTTGAGTTAAACTGCTTTCGTTTGTTATCGGGGTAGCTTCGCCTTTTTTACCTTTTCCCATACTTTTTCGGGAACTTTTAGCACGACTGAAAAATGACCCAATTTTATTGGCAGAAGATGACCGCGGTTTTCGATCGGCAACGGTTTTCAGGCTAAATTTCAAAACTTTAAAAAATTAATCCTTTTTTATAGGAAATCAAATTTAAAAACTTATAAGGAAAACTTACCAATAAATAGAAATTGATAATTCAAACGACGGTGGTAAGTTTTTGAAAACCTTTCGTTTTCCTTTGTCTCCCTCCATTTTCAATTTTACTTCACCAGATTCATCAACCTTCGGCACTGAAGTCGTAAAAAACTCGCCTCCAATTTTAATTATTCCGATAATCCAATAATTGTCCGTTTCTATGTTGCCTAGCCAGGTTAAAAACTTATATGACATCAGTCTGACTCTCATGGGGTCATATTTTACTTTAAGTTTAGGTAGTTTTTTTAGGTCAACCCACCCTAGTCATGACGATCACGGGAAAACCATAGTTCGATAATCGCGAGAAACCGTTTTTTTTTGCATTCAACTGCTAACTAAACAAAGCTCAATGGGACGAATTTTTCTGTTTTTCAATTCGGCACTACCGGTTCACCGGAGATTTATTATATAGGTATTTTCAGTATACAAATTTGAAGAAATAAAAAACGAAACAGTCGTTTTTTTTCTTCCAAGGAATTCATCCAAAATATATAGATCAAAGCCAGTATAATGTAGACATCGGTATGTAGAATGCCACAAAACATAAAAGTTAACTTTCCCGACTGATTTAAAGAAAAAAAAAATTGGGCCCATCGAGATTCGAACCTAACCCAAAAAAATTTACATCCGGTTATCCGGTGAACCCGATGTCAAATCAACTTAAGCTCACCCCACTCTTTGCCCCTATGCCATGTTTTAACGGTAGAAGATAATTCCCAACGGATTTCGGTATCCAATAGCCTAGGGTTAACTCCAAAAGGCAAGCGGGCAAATTTCTAACTTTTGAACGGTTACTGTCAAAGAATTAAAAAATACAAAAAAAATATTTTTTTTTAAATCCGATTTTTTACCGGTTAAAATACCGGTTTTTTGTTTAAATTGGGGCTGGTGAGGTGGGGTTTGCTGGGTTTTTTTTGTTTTTGCTTTTTTCCTGTTCTCCTGAAAATTTGAGACGAAAAATTGGACCGGGGTAAAGCGGGAAAAATTTTTAGAAAAAAATTATAGTCAGATATTCCTACGAAATGACCAAAAAAATTTTCACAAATTTCAAAATCTTTTTTTTCAAAAAATTATTTTTTTCAAAATGTAGCAAATTTTTCAACGAATTTGTATCAACAACTGTAGTTTTCTCTGCGCACCCTAGTTATACTGCATCCAACAGCCAAGGAAAAGCCCAATGCCCAATTTTTTTTTACTGTATGTAATACCGGAAATTGACCAGTAAAAATTTTAAAAGTCGGTTCTGAGAAAACCGAATATCCTTCGAAGTTTAAAATTTAGAAATTAATATAACTTTTCGGGCAAATACTTTTAGCACGAAATGTTTTGTTATATTCCTACCTGGGTTGTTTTTCAAGAGACAATTTTTGACCTCTAAAGGGGTCAAATTACAGCTTTTCCGGGTTTTCAAAAAAAAGGGTGTCAAATTACAAAAAAAAGGCGAAAAGTTTTTACATTGTATTGCCAAAAGTGGCTTCGACGGATGTATGGTTAAATTATTCATATTGATGTTCGTATGATATATAATTTGTTTTTGTCTTGAATACAGGGGGGGGCAATATTGCCGAAAGTTTTTTGCCACAAAATTTCGGACATATTGGCAAATTCGGCAATATAAAATCATGAAGTCAATTAAAATCAATTTCATTTTTCAACCTGTTCCTTCATCCAAAAATATTTGATTTGCTATTAGTGAAATATCTGATATCACCACTTGTCCTTTTGAACAATTTAATTTTGGATTTCTAGCACTTTCCGAAATGCCTTTTAGATGATCATACTTTTCTGTTGAAACAAGAAGTACCTTTTCGGCATCAACTCTGACTTCTGGCAGAATATTTTTATGTGTTACAAGTAGATTCATTGCATTTGTTGCTTGACGAGCCTGATTTTGAAGCTGTTCCAATTCAAGTTCCAGGATTTTCTAAAAAATATGCTAGATTATTACAAGATTTTTTTGGAAAATCGTCAGGAATTGCTTTAAAATGAAAATCAGTTTTTCAAATTGCCTGACATTAATCTTGAAATTTTTTATTTTTTCGAAAAAAAATTTCAAGCTTCATTTCAGACAGTTTCAACAACGGATTTTCATATTAAAGCAATTGCTGACGATTTCACGAATTTTTTTTTGGTACTGAAAGTAAAAAAAATTTCCGGGCTAGTGTAATAATAATTCAAGGAATATTATTTTTTGTATGGAGCAATTTACCTTTTTACTAGTTCGTTTGATAGTTGTTTCTCTACAAGCATCCAGGATTGTTTCATTATTTGACCAACCACTGTGTTTTGGGAGGGTTGGCCGTTCAATTTTTTTCTGTCTTTGACTTAATTGAATTTCAAAAACGTTTTTATTCAACTAATATGTTATGATTTCAACTCAAACCTTTGCAGATGTGTTTTAAAACACATCAGACTTGTATCCGCTTGGCTAAGACCCAAAGTACACAAAAAGGTACAGTAAAATGACTTTAATAGGACGGCCCGAGCCTCCAAGGCCGTCCTATTAAACGCATTGCCACAAATTTTAACCTCAAAGGCCGTCCTGTCTACTAAAAACCAGTTTTTCCAACTTTAAACCACGAAAATTATAAAAAAAATTAGTATAACACGTGTTTTTTAGCAAAAATGAATGTGGTCATTTCGTCGATTTGGCCATTCGGACAAGGACGGCAATATTGACTAAAAAATGGTTAGTAATAATGCCGTCCAAGGCCATACGGATAAGGACGGCAATATTGACTGAAAAATGATTTATAATTATGCCGTCCAAGGGCATACGGACAAGATCATAAGATTTCTGACTTTGCAAAAATTTCCTTCGGAAATTTTCTAACGCGTCATATTAAAGGCATTGGCGGAATTTTTGCCTGCGGCGCCCGCCCTTTTAAAGTCATGTTCGCAGCTTTTCTGTCATCAAGGGCCGTCCTATTAAAGTCATTTTACTGTATGTTTTAAATCAAATTTTCGATTCTCAGATGACTATCAAAATTCATACTCATCAAAACAACCGTTAGAGTATATTCACGATGGTGTGAGTTAAAGGGTGTTTTTTGCCAAAAAATATTTTTTAGGAATCCATTTCTTACACGATAATCATTAATTGTTAGTTTAGCATTTGGTGACTTTATATTAATCCCTGAATCATCGGTTGATCCCTGTGTTTTAAGTGTTAATGAGCGACGCTTAATTTCTTGTTCTCGACCAGCATTGTAATCTTCAGCTTCGCAGCATCGTTTTTTACTTCCTAAAATCAAGATTATGGAAATGTGGAAAGAAATTACATATTATAATTATAATAATAGCATACTTTTTCTATAGAATAAATTGAATTTCTACAGCACTCATAAGGTATCTTATTAAGGATTTTACAAAAAAATGTTTTTTGCCATGATATATCATGATCCGTGAAAATGAAAACATCCATTTGACATAGTATATCGAAAATGATACCTAGTGGGCCTATTTTATCAGGTTCATTACTTTGAGGCAGTGACCAATGAAATCACAGAATTCTTGACAATCGTCTGATGTGATTGGACACTGCCTCAAGGTTATGACGCCTGATGAAAAAGGCCCACTGGGAATCATTTTCCATATATTATATATGATATATTGAATTTAACTCAAGTTGGACATTTTAATCTTCAGCTATCATGACATGGGTTTTGTTAACAAAATCGATATTTTGATAAACAGCTTCAGTTTCAAGTAGCGAAGAAAACTTTAGTGAAATGTTAACTATTCTCATAACTATTTTCATAATAAGAAAAAACTCAAACCGTAAAATAGGTATCAAAAATTGTATAATAGCAGAAAATAAATAGGATAATCATATTTTTGGTGCTTCATCAGTTCACGCTCGATTAATTTTGTTTGATTACACAAAGAGAAGGGTTTTCATTTCAGCACAAATGTCTTCGCCACTTCAAACTCACGCGGTAGTTACCTTTATTTTGGTTGACATCAATTGATTCAGATGATTGACTTTCAACTAAAATAAAAATTTCAAACTGAAAAAAACTTGAAAATTGTTGAAAATAATAAGTGGTGGGCATGCAGTTGTAACTTTTTATATGGTGATAATTGTGTGATTTCATCCTTATTAACCTGAAAGCACACTTAATTTTGATATAATTGGCTCTATCTGTTCGTCAAATTCATTTATGGTATTGTTCAGATAACTTAAAGCTGTAAAAATGTTATTTCATTTGTAATCCTGTATCGCGTATTTCAGGCGGTTGTATATTTCGCCAACCACTATGGCAGCGCAGCTGCCATAAATCATCTCATCGGAAAGGGTTGCTTCTCAAAAAGGCAAATCCGGCACTATGCCTGCCGTAGGTTTAAAATTTTAAGGGGGGCCAGTTGCCAGATTTTCCAGTTTCTGAAATTTTTTTGCGAAATTTTTTTTGTTATTTTATATTGCATCAAAACGCCAAAAATTTTTCTCATTCACTACAATAATTTTTTTGGACTTGAAAAATTTTCATTATTTTTTTTTCTGAAATTTTTTTTGTTAATTAAATTGCATAATAACGCCAAAATTTTTTTTTTACAAACTAACTCAAAATGTTTTTTAATTTACATTGAAAGTTCTCTAAAAAATGTTAAATTGTTTCTGTTCAATCGTCTGAGGGTGAAAATAATTTTAAAGTAGCGAAGGTTGCCATTTTAAAGGGGCGTGTTTGAAATATGCATGGGGTCATATTACATTGCATATGAAAGACAATCCCATGAAGATTCCAAATATATAAAAATAAAAAATAATGTATGTAATATGACTCCAATATCAACAAAACTAGTTTTCTGAGTATTTTTCAACAAGGAAAAAAAATATTTTGCGAAAATTTTTTCTCTAAATAACAAGAAATTTGAAAATCAGGCTTTGTACGGCTGTTAAGCTCACAAATTAAAGTTTATACTGAAAAAAAAGAAAGACTGAATTTTTTTTTCAAAATTTTGAAAATTTTTTCATTTTCTTGAAAATGTTTGAAACGTTCGCAAAATATTTATTTTCCCTTGTTGAAAAATACTCAGAAAACTAGTTTTGTTGATATTGGAGTCATATTACATACATTATTTTTNTGGGATCATATTACATTGCATATGAAAGAAAATCCCATGAAGATTCCAAATATATAAAAATATTGTATGTAATATGACTCCAATATCAACAAAACTAGTTTTTTAAGTATTGTTCAACAAGGGAAAAAAAATTTGCGAAAATTTTTTTGTGAGCGTTTTAAACAATTTTAAAAAGAAAAAAAATTTCGAAAATTTTCAAAAAAAATTTTCGAAAAAAATTTAAAAAAATATTTTT
>SCLH01063340.1:0-13198 GCA_004367855.1 Oikopleura vanhoeffeni
TGCTCTTGATCTGCATCAATTCTCAAATATAATTGATAGAGTCCCTGTTTGTATCCGGCTGGGACGAATCAAAGATAATTCTGGTTTTGCAACTTTCTTTACGGGCTGGACGGTGGTTAGACACAGTTGAGGGAAGGAGCGTCTATTAGGATGGATTTCAATTGGCAAGCGTGAGCGAATTTTCTGTGGACATAGGACTCGCATACTCATCAACAGCTGAGTTAATATATAGCGAATATGATATACTTTAGAGAATATGAACCATTCTATCCGTCGAGATTATTTTTGTATTATATTTTTAGTAGTGTTAGTGTGACGCCAATTTTCAGGGAAATTTTTTGGTTTCTAATATTGCAATTCACAAACATGGTTTTGTATTTCCCTTTTAATATTGAATTTGTGCTGAAATTTCGTTTCATTAAATTAAATTATCTGGAAAAATTATTAAAACAGCAGAATGATAAATAAAATTTTTAGATAACGATTGATATTGTTTTATTAAAATATTTTTTTGTAACTAAAGTTGTATGAACTAATAAAAATGAAAATTTACTTTCTTTATTACAACAGTGCATCCGATACATGTTAGTTGATAATCCGTGTGGCGTTAATTTGTTTGGTGCTGCGCATAACCAATACAGCATTTATTCCACGTAGTGTTGTGGTTGTTATCTTGATAAAATCCTATAGCACTACATGCATTCTAAGTGGTCATATTTAGGTGAAGCACGTGCAGATGGCGAATTAGTAGCGTTTAAAATTAACAGACAACTTTAGAATTGATAACTTAACCAAAACACATTTTATTACGTATTTTAGGACTATCGGTAGTACGAATTCGGATGTAAATTATATATTTTCAATTTGTAAAATATTATTCTTTACAAATAAGATCTTGGATAGAAAAAGTTAAAAGAAAAAATTGCCGTCATTATGTGGGTTGTTGTTATATATTATCGAAAGATAACATGAAAAGCGCATTTAAACTTTTAATCTGCCATTATTACGACTTATATTACTACTGAATGATCTGCTTTATATTGATTAGTCGTTATATATTCGATAATAATGGATAATCTAATTTATAATTTTAGTTATTATCTTTAAATTGTTATGTCGCTATTTTTATTAATTCCAATATTATATTATAGATTTGTTATGTATTATATATATTATATTTCGTTCTATATAAATCTATTACATTATTAATGGCTATTTGTTCTAATTTATAGTATTTTTATATCAATTATGATTACTTTTACGAACAATATTCTCCACTAGTAATGAATAGTAATTTTAAATTATTTATTATATTTTATTACTAACTCATAAACTTCTAAATTGGTATTTGTATTTAGTTCAATTGCTACTCTCATTATACAATATATATCTCGTATATGTTTTGACATATAAGGTGATTTTTATTGTTATCTTCAAGATTAATGTTCCGTTATTGTGTTTCTCATAAATCCTTTATTTGGTATGTAGATGTTTGTAATGTCAGACTAGCATTTCATGATATTGTATTTTTTCAGTAATGATATCGACTTGGAAATCATTTCGTGAAATCGTAGCGGAGTACAGCTGTGTTATGAGTATTAATTGTAATTTTTTTTTCTCAATTGTTTTTTTCTCTAGTTCCAAATATGAGAAAAATCAACTTCACACGAGTAACTTTGACTAAAAATATGTGTATACGCTCTACATATTTACTCCTAGATAGATATTAGCCAGCGCTTGAAGTTGCTTTAACAACTAAAACTTTAGTAGAAGTTCGAGGGTCTTGGATAAAACTGAATAAAAGCATCGTCCGTTCCATTCGTAACATGGCAATAATGCCATGCAATAATTTAAGCTCAAAAAAGTTATAAGATTGGATAAGAATGGTGGGAAAACTTAAATCGAATGAAAAAAAAGATCTAACTCTGGAATTGTCTCAGATCAAGGCTATTGAAAAAGTAATTTTGGATTTTTCAATATTTAATGTTCAAGTTTGGAGTCAATGCGGTTTCGGCTTCAACTGCTGAAAATGAAATATACTATACCAAGCAATTTTGTATAGTTATAAGGTAACACACATTAGCCCCTAGCTACAAATTTCTCACGAAAATATAAAGACAATAGACAGCTATGAGATACTGCAAGATTTACTAGTCATCCAAAAAACATTAAAAAATAGGCTATATAAATGGATGAGCACACTCAGGCTTTTAGATTCAGAGGATCAGCACGAGGAGACTATTTACTAATTACTAGGATCAGATTCTTATAATGTATGAAATTTGTTCAACCACGCCTCAGAATTAGGGAGGGTCACGATGCGGGAAATATAAGAGGTTAGTCTTCAATGATGGAAACTAAATAAGAGCGTGATAAGATGAATTACTGTAGAACGGTATCTTTCAAATCTCGGGAAATTAACAAAGTCGAACTATAAGTAGGGAGGTTAATAGTGGTTGTGGTTCAAGAACTGATCCTGACAATTTTATGATTATATCGAAAATAATTAGAAATTTATATCTGTAATGTAACACTCTTAGTAATTGACATACATTTTATCTAATTTTTATATGATTGTGATAATCTAGTATTATCTAATATTATTTGTTGCTGATATAATAGAGAACAGACATACGTAGTGTGAACGAACAGCTACTGCCGATGGAAAAAATGCGAATTCTGGCATTAAATTGATTACTCCAATTACGACCAATGATGTCGGCCTATCTAAATGCAATTCAGGGTTGAAGGTGTAAGTATCCGTTGTATATTAAAATATAGATCTGTCTTGAGGTCTGTTATCATCATGATTTGTATGTTAGCAATTAAAAAATAAAGTTCAGAATAATGGAAGGAATTTACAATTTATAGATAAAAGTTTGTAACCAAAAGTACAAAATTGTCCAAATAAACCATAAATTTTCACAGGAGAGTTAATGAGAGGAGAGTGAGTAGTGCGCAAGGCTAGGAAGTTGCGTCACAATTATTAGGTTTACCGAAAGTAGTTGATAGACACTTGGCCTCATGCTCTTTCCCAGAAAGTAATGAGCCGCAGTAGGGTTGACATGTCTGGGAAAATGTCAGATACTCAAGAATAGTAACATGCCGTCAGGTCTGTGAATAGTAAGTTCAAAACTGTATGGAGATGGTAAAAAGGCGTACACAGAAGGAGAAAATCAGTGTTGAGTATTGACGAACTGGGCTGCGTATCATGTAGTAAAAAATAGTGTCTCTCCTGTCGCAAATGGATATTGGGTAAGATATAAATGGCCACGCGAGTCTGATCTTTCTTCGGTTTTCCCCCCGGAAAAATATTGTACCAGTCAACTCTTTAAGGTTTAAGATCTATTGGATGTGAATAAAGTTAGCCTATATTGACGCACGTGGTACATGGTAGAGACAAGAGAGGCCCGCCAAATAACGGTATATAGAATATTGTGAAAGAAATGGTATAAAAATCTTAGAAGGTTTTAATTTGATAAATACAAAGTAAAATCCACCACACTGCGCAGAAGACACAAACATCACCTTAGAAATTGAGTACCGAGCTTGAGCAATTTAGTGCATGTTAATGTTTCCCGGATTGTTACACATAATAGTACGATTATATGGTGGGCATTGAATAGATCTTGCTACTAGAATGAACCAAACGATACTAAAATGCTTAAAGTCAAACAATACTTATTATTAAAAAATCAGGCCGTAGCGTTTGTGGGGTTTTTACTTGGTATCTGTTTATTACAACGAAAAACTGTTGCACAGCAGATTATGATTGGGTTATACAGCGACATCTAAGACAAAAGTCATAACTGAGACAAATATTTTTCCACACACGTGATCGATTGAATACAGAGGATTATAGAATTAGTTAATCTTCATGACAAATGATTTATTGAAAATTTCAAATATTATTATGCAATAGAGTGTAAACCCATCAAGACTATTCTTAACAAAATGCAAAATTGTTAGGAGCAGTTGCTGTGCAAAAATTGAATAATATATATCATATCATAAAAGGACACTCATATCATGTTACATATCTACAGTACTTAAGAGGCTCGTGAATTATGAAAATTTTTTCGATTAAAAAGAGCGGCGGAGCAAAGAACCCAAAGGAATAGTGAGAAACCTCTAAAATCAAAAAGAAAAATGGCAATAGGTGTTCAGGCAGATGAGGTTGGCGGAATTCAACTTGCCACTGAGAATACAAATTTAAAGCTTGGACCCCTTTTTACCGAACTTCAAAAGTATGAACGTCAAGCTAATTAAATCAGCTTGGTAGCCATTTCTATATCGGTGGTGCGACATATTATAGCAAGAAAATTTAGATGGATAGAAGTGAAGCCAAAACATAGGATTTAATAGATGCGGCAAGCCCACATTATTTGAAATCGTAATAGTTATCGGGTTTTTGTATTTGTTATAAACGCGACAATAGAGCCGATTAGAAGACTAAAACACGTGGTACATAAATGTGAAGAAAATCCATAGGATCGTCGATTAATAAATCTTCAGACAAGTTGGGCTATGATTTGGATGCGCGAAAAGGGTAAATACGAACATTTACGCGTACCAAGTCAGGCAATAGTAATAGAAGTTAATCATATACTTATATGATATAAGCCGTCGTCAAAACAAATGTCCACAAGAGTTTAAAATACTGAAGAACAATAAAATATAAAATCGGGTACTGTCAGCTAATATAAGGATGAATGAAACTACATATCAAGGTTATAAGCAAGGTGTCACACATAAGATTTTTAATAAACGATGATTAGGTTTGAGATATATCGAAAGCTAGGATTCTATGATTTCCATATCAGATTTAGATTATATGCAAGACCAAACAGAACCAATATAGGTTAGGAGTAGATGTTCATGGGTGATGAAAAAAGTGAAGAGGTAGAGACATTTGTTAACAGTTCGATATAGACATAGGAGGAGCAAGTATAGGATAGGGATGATACCATCTAAGAATAATACGAATAGCTGATAGATGGTAAGAAGATAAAACAAATAAACAAGAAAAGATACGGTTGAGATAATGACACCTGTATGAAAGACCAGAGATATAAAATGGGTCATCTTAAAAAAAAACAAAACTTTAGATGAGATGTCATTAATAGAAAAGCTTGAGAATTGTGCTACATAAGAATTAAAATTATAAAAACTTAAAAATGTTGTGTGGAACAGCTTTTAGAGAGAGTACGGAGGAATAATGGAATCCCAGTAGTATATCCACAGCTCTGTGAGTTATAGGACATAGCGATAAAGAGATAATGGCGCATACATAACGTGTTGATTTAAAAAGGTTCGATTCGCCTAAAAAGGATGTGAAAGAAAGCGGAATTGAACATATCATAAGTAACAGTTGACAAGTAAGAAGAAATAAGAGTCGGTAGTAGGTGTTAATTATGATATAATATGTTGTTACGAATATGATTTACAGTAAGATTTGTCCTTTATCGATAAGCAAATTAGACTTGCTATACATAACAAGCCCGATAAGGGCGCCGTGCATTTAGTGCAATAAATGCAGTTGAGGAAGTATTGGCGAGCATTTTTCATTATGTTAGAATATTTGATGCGTTTTATGAATTAGGTGGAATAAAGGATAATTCGATAAAAACTAGGCATAATATTTAGAATCGGATTTTTTGAGTCAGATAAAAGGTAGGATATTTTAATAAGAGCATTAATGATATTGCCATTGCTCAGCTTGCACAATAACAAAAGACTGTTTAATTATCCCAATCGATAGAACTCTTTTTTGTTAGAACTTTATAAGAATAATACCTGACAGCGTATGTCGAGAATGAAAAATTCATTATTATTGAAAAATAATATAAATACTAAGAAATGCCAAAGTCATAAATAATTTGGCATTAAACTCGATTGAAACTCACATTTTAAAATTTTATAAAAAGTTTGAAGAAGAATAATCGAAAACGTTAAGCGTATCAAAATCGCATAGTTAATAAAAATTCTATTTACCTAAAAACTTCCACAACAATTAGCACAAATTAAGAATTCTAACGTTAACAAATATTTTTTCGAAATTTATCGTTAGTATAAATAAAGCACTAATAATTAATGCAAATAAGTGAAAGAAGATTTCGATAAGGCAAGAATATAGTGAGAGCGAATGTTTCGACGGAAATAAAAACGCAGAACAGGAAGAATAAGTTGTTTTTTTAAGTCTTTCAGTGTGGTGCTAATTATAAACAGAGCGAAGGATGCGTATATATACCAGACTTTGTATCGCAATTTGACCAAAATGTATGACATAAAACATGACAAAGTGATGGCACTATTTTAAAGTAGAACCTTCGTGTTGGCGCTTTTGAGGAATTAGACTGTATAGCGTGTATTTTTCGCCAAAACTCTTGGTACAAAACTTTGAGCAGAATAAAAGAGAGCTTCCAATATTGCCTAAAAAAAGAGGGAGATCCTTTTTTTGGATGAGCGCTGATCTAATGATAAGGCTCAGAGGAAAGTTACGATGACGTTTCACATATTTTAACAAATAGTGGAACACACACACAGACGAGTCCACGGCTTTAGCAACGAATATTTTTTTTAATTTTCCACTACAGCAAAGTCTAAAAACAATCGGTAGATTGACTTTTCTGTCCGACACACATATAAAAAATAAAGGTCTGCTTATGGTTCAAGATAACAAAACGAAATCCAAGATAGGAAATTCGAATTATGCAATAGAAACAACAGGGCTAAATTAATAAATCAACCTGAATTAAGAATTGAACACACTACGACATTTTTTTATAAAAACGTCAATGAATTAGTATTTCTAAAGAAGAGGAATTATATTGATCTGTATAATTTCAACCGTCACTTTAGTAAATTATCTCAGTAGAGTGAATTGGATTATGCTAATGAAAAATCGTCTTAGTAAACGTTATTAAGTTAATTCTCGAGAATGTTGGGAGAATTGGGTAAATTTTTTACTTTATCTACAAGATACTAATCGGCACAGAGATGAGTTCTTGTCCAAATAAGTATCCAAAGAATTTTAAATGGAATGCGATCACGAACGAGTGCCTATGCATAATATCTCAACTAAGTAATAGCTTCTTCCACTTAAGTAAGTTTCAGAGCTCATGATTTAAAATCATTCGGAAGCGGATTTAAATTATACCATCCAAAATTGGTTGCTTTTCTCTTCGAGAAGCTTCTAGATGTGATTGAGACAATTTGAAAAAACATTGAGTCTTAGACGAGCTAAGGAGGTAAGTGCGCGTTTAATCCTACAATTCAACATGCAAATTGAGTTTAATCGTATACATGCGCTTAATTGTAGTTGATGTGGTGAGATTATAGTATGTGATTATGGAATTTATTATTAAACAAGAATATACGTGTAGAATTAAGTTACGCTTTTAAACAGTAGGTCCGCACGGACAATTTTCTATGAGGCCAGATAGTGCAAATAAGAGTTAAATGCGTTTCCTTAAGACGGAATAAAAACATCTCAGATAAGTTTTTGCAATGTTCGGTGTAATTTGGAAACTTTCAATTTCTGAGAAACCAAGACATTATACAAATACAAGTAATTGATACGAAAAGAATTAAGAAAAATTTCATCTGTTGTGAAACAGAAGTAGTTTAAAAATACATATCTCTAGAAATATATAAGATATATAGAAACAATGATATCTGATTAAAATAATAGCATTTCCTAAAGTGCGCATATCTTCAGGGTGTCTCAAGTGCTAGCTTGTTTTGAAGGTTTTTGCATACTGAGAGACCCCTACTGATATCGCAATGTAAGTAAATAATATAAGTTAAGATATTCTCTCTTATGACTCTATTTAAAGAGTAATCTTAATGAAGTTAATACACGCAACATAACTCAAATTAGAAATGGATTTAGTTATGAGGGCGGCTAGTTAAATAGGCCTTTCAATAACTTTTAGTAAATCATGATAACTTGTTTTTCCTCTGAATTTGGCAGGCATCATTAAGGATAATTTTTGGTGAACATTTGTTTGTTGTATAAACAAATTATGAGCGCGGACGAGTAAATTATATTCTATAAATACGCTTTCAAAACGCTGCCACTGTAAACAAGAAAAGCGATGCAAGTGTACGGAATATGTTACAGAAACTTGGTACCCAGAGGAAAACATTTTAGCCGTAGAAACGTTCCTTGGTTCTGGATAGAAAAATTTTGATGAGAGAACATATTTAATATATGTACGAAATAAAAGGTCGATAAAATAGACGATAGGCTATAATTAAATAATCAATATAATCACGTAAGATATCGTATACTAAAAAAATAGATAAAAAACAATGAATTGAAACTAAGATAAGAAATTCGAAGTGGACAATTTAGGTAGCCCGGTCTCCGAAAATTAAAGGATATATTAAGTAGATCGGTTTGAAATGGATCATATAATCTAATTAAAAAAAGTCGCTCTTTAAGAAACTTTTTGAATCTTAAGGTCTACGCAAAATTGGCATCTTTACGACTAAATATACCAATAACGTCTACTCATATATTGTAACAATTTTTGTCAAGCGAAAAGTGTAAGAAATGCAGATCGATCAAGAGAAATAACTGTCAGGCACGGGTGCGAGAAATTACACGTATGTCAGGAGATTACTATTGAGACATATATATATAATTTTTGTTTTTTGCAAAGGTCAATTGCTAATGATGAATTATTCTTGAAATGCATCATAGTAATATTTTAGCGTTGGTTTACACACTAAGGGGGACTGATCGCTGGAAATATTGATTGTTCCGGAGAATAATCAGTAAACGAGAAATGGCAAGCGGACTGGAATTAAGACGATTATAATGCCAGTTGTAGATTAAACCATTAACTTGTAATTACTATAGCTAGGAATAGTGATTTTATATCCGTATACACCTGATGTTACATACAAGGTTGATCCCTAGTAATAAAAGATTTAATATTCTACAGTCAGTGGAGGAAGTTTAGATTGTAGAAAGTAATTATGCTCAAATTATATCTAAAAAATATTCGTATAAAGACTTCATAACTTAGGTTCCTAGAAGATCTTTACTTCTAAATAAAATATTAGTGTAATTACATAGAATTAACCTACAATTGGAAAACTAACCGGATTTTATATAAGTGACAATTATTTATGCATCGTATACACACAAAAGGCTTATTCTGGTGAATCATGTGCATTCATCTCACGAAATCGAGCAACACTAGCACGAAAAAAGACCGAGACGCCTTTTTTCAATTTCGAACACAACCTCAAAATATAAATTTTTGAAGGCAGGAAAATTTAAAAAAATACATAGACTCGATTTTCTTCTTGAAAGTAGAATCAACAGAAAAGAACCAAGTAATGACACGGACAGAAAGTTTAGCATAACAGGTCAATGGATTAATTTTTTCTCATAGTTTACGTGGTCTAATCTATAAAACGTTATTTTGAACTATTTTGAACAAAATACTTGAAAAATCTGAAAAGAACACGAAAATCGAGAACAAAAATTTTCTTGTGACTGGATATGGCAGGTCCATGGAACTTGGGTTATCATACCGAATCAATTGGCCATTTCAAAGCTACAAACTGCTCACATATTCACACCCTAGCGACTTCAGAAGAAAGTTTGTAAAGGAGGGGTTTGTCGCTATTGGAACTCTTCCAACGGTCATTTCCGGTCCATATTACTAGCAACAATGAAGTCCAAAACATTTGTATAAAAAACCATCTTTGGGTAACATAAATAAAACTTAAACAGTTAATCTAAAATACACATCAGCACAATAAGCGAAAGCACGCTTCGCGAAAAGAACGCTCGCTAGATACAAAGACAGTGTTCAGGAACTCTACTTATGGTAATACTAAACACCTTACATATTCATCATTTTAATAATGTTATTGGTGTCAGGACTCCGGAGCCTAACAATAAAGCAAAGCTCCTATGCTATCAAATTCTTTCGTGCGGACAAGATTGACAATGTTGTAAAGAAGCAAAAAACTAAAAATAAATTATTATAAAAGGATCAGAATTTGCACTAGTCGAAAAAGAAGCTAATTTTCAAGTTCTGGAGCAGTAGTTTCGACGGCAGTACGAGCCATTGAAAGACAATTTGCTTCATCTTTGTTTCAAACAAACTAACAGTTTTTTGTTCGAAATCTTGCTTAGGGCGTCTCTGGTGGCGCACTGTCAAATTTATTCTTAGCTCTAATATCTGTTGAAATGGTTAGTTTGAGCCAGGCATAACGCTACTTCCTTCTACACCAAGATATTGAGAGATAACAGTTCGACTAAACGCATCTGAGAAAGTACAGAAGACTTGTCTGCAGTAACTAAGGAGAAATATAATTTTTCGAATTTGTCTTGAGGCGATCTCTTGTCATGCCAACATCGTGTTACATTTAAATGAGGCACTAGAAAATGAAAGAGTGACAAAATTATAGAAACTTAGAATAATACATTCAAATAATTTCCCTTTCTAGGAAATATTAAGAGGAGAAATGCTAGATGGGAATTGGAGGTGAGGTTGGAAATCATTTAGTTGACTCGCTTAGAGTCAAAAAGAAAACAAAATATGTAGCAGCACTTTCAAGTTTAATTAATAAATAATCAAATTATTTTGTTTCGTTGTTTGCTGTGGGCGCCGAAAGCAAAAATTTGAGAATAAAGCATTAATTGCATATTATTAGGCTTCTTACAGGAGCCTCAATTCAGAAAAAAATAATAAAAATTGACGCAATAATGAAGAAGTAGGTACGAACTGCGTGTTTTTTAGACGAGCTTTTAAAAGTGTGGTCGGCGTAGGTGAGATTGTATCAGAGTTGTGTAATCAAAATAGCGGAAGGTTGTCTGTTAGTAACAATGTTTTATTGAAGATCCCTCGGCTATTGTTGGGGGAGAATGTGCTCGGAAGAGGCGCAACATTTGCGATACCACTAGGTATCCACTCTTATGGGGTGTGGTTGGGATTTTGGCTTTCAGAGGCTTCGTTCGGTTGAACTAGAAACAGACAGGACATTTAGAAATACATTAGAAAGATTATCTTTGATCTCAGCGATCCTACTTCGATCATTTATACCATCCTGCTCGTGGGTTCAATATCAGACCGAATAAGTTTGTAATATTGTGTACAGCAAAAATCATTAGCCAAGGAACTTTAGTGACATTTATAAAATTTCTATATTCGCTTTTATCTCAAAATTGTCATTTGCGCGCACGTTTTTGTCGATTTACAGCAATCAGGGCGAAATGAAAAGGTACGACGATTTCGATGTTATCACCCAGGTGTTAATTCCAAAAATGACGTTTTATGCATTCACAGAAAAACCCTTTTATAACGTCGAAAAAACCACTTTTTGGCAATTCAACATGATGCGATCTGAGGCAAAATCGTAAAAAAATTCGATTCCCAAGTTAGATCCTGTTCTTGAAAAAAGCGGAGACCGTCGCTTTACCGCGGTTACACAGGTGGTGGGGAAAATCGTGTACTTTTATAATTAAATACTTTCCTAGAAAAAAGAAAAGCAAAATTTTAGAAAATTGTTGATTGTTCATTTGGATTTATTCGATCAGAACATAAACAAGTGATAGGTGCTTAGAACATAATTCATGCAGAAAATGATAGAAGGGATACGTAACAAGACAACGTTATATATTAAAACGGGAAAATGAAAAATTGATGAAAAAATTGAATCAAATAAATATCATAGTTTTCCAAATAATTGCTTCAAAAGTCGAAAAGTGTCAGGGACGTTGGGTAAATATAATCAAATTGAATTTTGTCAGCAGACGTTTTGATGAAATGTCAGGACTTTGTTGTCAGGAGTTTGGTAGTGGTGTTGTATATTTTTTTCGAAACTAGTAACTTTTCAACTCTCAAACAGTAAACAGTTACATATTTTTGCTAACTCTTTCGGTTCATGCAAGCACTCGATCATTGACTTGCAATGATGATTCTCATCTCGTCTCTTGTAATGATCTTGTTATATCTCAATTTAAATCGGTCGGTGTCATTTGCTTGCAGAAACCGAAATTGTCAGCAAAAATCTGACAAACTGTGGAGTAAAAAACAGAGCAAAAAAAATCTTGAGTTTAAAAAACATCGATAATCAGCGCTTGAGTCAACTCCGAGTTATCACTCTCTAAGTCTACCCGAAACATGTTGTATGAAATGGTCATATCATATCCCCCTTTCACACTCTGCTGAAGATACCGGCCCTGTGTGGTAACGTAGTGAAAAATGATATGTGAGTGAGCTAGTTCAGTCAGCTAGTTACCACACAGGGCCGAGATTTTAAGCAAAGTGTGAAATGGGGATATGTCTTACATCGGTAATTAATTATCATTATAAAAAGTGTGTTATGGCATAAAACGACTTTCCGATTTTTTCATTTCGCTGATGACCCCGTTAGAAATCGAAATATTAACATTCTGGTCAGCAAAGATAAGATCATAACTTCAAAACATTTCGCCGTAACCTTTAGGATTCTTAAGAATTTTAAGTTTTCAACCTCTTGAAATTAAAGCACATTCCTATACTGAGATTGCTGGGTCGTGATTCCGTCCCGCATAAGTTTTAAGAGGCGGAAATCCCGCTTGTTTTTCACTTGTGTTTCAGAAAGCCAAACTGTGATACGACTTGGGCGACGGTCGGAATCGACAAGAATAGAATTTTCTGTTTCGTCATTTACAATTGTCCAGTTTAGATTTGGGTTTCGATTGCTGAAATTAAAAAAAAATATTAAATAGTGTTCAAGGAAATCAGCATGAGGGTCTGGATCTCATGTCTGGGTTGTAAAAAAAGGACTAGGAGATGATATCCAATGCGGTTTTTCAGAAAACGCATGTCACTTCTCGGGCCGCGACCAAAGCCGAGAAAAGGGAATGAAGGTGCTTGTGTGCAGCTGCGTGGCCAGGCTTTATTACCGGTACAATTTTTGATTATATTTTTAGTCATTTCAGTAAGTCAGTTTTAAAATAAATATAATATTTATTAAAATAAATAAAAGTACATTAATTTAGTAAATAAATAAGATGAAATTTATTTTGAAAATGAATAAAAATACGGTTAATTACATAATGTAATTTATATTTATCTTTAAGAAAAAATAACGTCACTAACTTTAAATCAAAATGCTTTAAACTTTATAGAGTTTGCAATTTAACTTTCAAGAATTGTATTCAAAATAAAGTCCGATAAGCCGT
>SCLH01063340.1:28722-40788 GCA_004367855.1 Oikopleura vanhoeffeni
AAAAGTACCACCAAATTGAAGCTGAGATTTCACTGATCAAAAAGTTTGCTTACAGCTAATCAAAATTTCTTATCAATCAGCGTCAAATTCGATAATCAGGTTTAACATTTTGGCTTAAAAATAATTGAAATTTCTAGAATTCGATTAAGACATTTTTGATAATTTGAATGTCATGCATCGTTTTCGGTGGGTCATATTCACTAATAAAAAATGTTCATATCATGGTGGAATACCGGTTTTATGCGGGTTAAAGCAAAAAAATATTCGAATTTTGAAATTCTAGATTTTGTTCTACATTGTTTTGAAAAAAAAGATTGCCACCACGAGATTCCTTGGGTCAACTTTAATCATAACCGATATTAATTTATCATAAATTAATTCTATAAGGGGCTCAAAAAATTACGACACCTACCCCCTTAAAGTAAAAAAAAGTAACCTAAATTTTCCAATTTATGTCCCTAACAAGTAAAAAAAAAACCTCAAAATTTCAAAAATAAAAATTTGATGTTAAAATTATGCTGTTATATTGGTCTGACGAATAAATTTTTTTTTCAAGCAATAATGTTATTAGTTGTGGTTTCAAAAAAAAATTAAATCGAAAATTTTCCGATTTATGCCCCTTAACCCTTGTGAGCACAGAGCCACAATTGTGGCTCCAGCATACTTAAAATCATCGAAAAAAGACAAAAAACTGGATCGTAGAATCTTTTGTGTCAAATACATTATAAAGAATTTAGATTCGGTTTCAAGAAAATAATTGAATTTTTTTTCGAATGTTTTGTTCCGGCATCACGGGGAGTTGATTTATCAAAAAAACAAAAAGATAACCGAAAATTAAAATTTTAAAAGTGTCATTTGACCCCTCTCCCCAACTTCTAATCAAAAATTTTTTTTTTCAAAAATTGTCTTTTCAGATGGCGCTTCTATCTATATGCATGAGCACTAACGGAACACACTTTGTTTCTTTATAAACTGTGAAAAACTGGTTTTTGGGACTTCTGAAGTCTTCGTTTGACCTATTGTTCGTAACCCTTTGAAATTTTTTTTCATATTTTTTTTTGAACTCGTGGAGCATAATTTAGTACTTCTGAAAGCAAAAAAATAGCGCAAAGCAATTCGAAAATCGCATTTCCCACCTTAGTCTACGAACGTGACTGACTGCAATATTTCAAATTTTCAATAAATCAAGTTCGAAATATGACTTGATGAAAATTATTTTCTGATAGTAACTGATACTTTTTTTGCTGAAGGAACTTTTTTGTATGGTTCCAAATTTTATGAAAATTAGCTTTAAAAAGCTGCATGTCTCTGCGCGCGATATTGACATGAGTTTTACAGTAGGTATCAATATCTTGAATTTCGAAAATTTTGCAAAAAATGACGAAAATTTTTTCAAAATTCTTTAGAAATATTTTTTTCTGTTTTTTCGCGAGAAATAAATTGGAAACGCATATTTCGATTTGGTATATCTCCCTTACCTTCTATTCTGGTCTACGAACGTGACTGATTGCAATATTTCGAATTTTCAAAAAATCAAGTTAGAAATATGAGTTGATGAAAATTATTTTCTGATAGTAAGTTACTATGAGTAACTGATACTTATTTTGCTAAACGCACTTTTTTGTATGGTTCCAAATTTTATGAAAATTGATTTTGAAAAGCTGCTCACCCCTGCGCGCGATATTGGCATGAGTTTTATTGTGGGTGTCCTGATTTTTGAGTAAAATATTTTGGTGGTTAGGGGTTAAAAATTATCGAAATTTTTTTTCACTAATAGCTGTGCCAAGTTAGACCAAAAAACGTACCCATGCAAAATTTCAGCCTTTTCTGGCTCCTACGACGGGTACGCTAGTTAAAACAATGAAGAAGTTATAAAAATTCTTCTTAAATATTATTTATTTATCAACGTGAGTTCGCCGCGCTCTGATTGGGCTGAGCGCTGAAGGACATTTCGCACGTGATCACTTCAATTTGCTTCGCGACTCTCATCCCAAATATTTGTATAGGACCATTGTGATGCGTGAAACACCGACAATTAATTAAATTCAACCTGTATCCTATTCGATTGCTTGAATTAATTTCGGCGTTATTACTTTTCTTAAAACGGAATAATTCAATTGGTGATATATCCTATCAGAGAGATTTTAATTTTAAATAATCAAAATAAATAATTTGTACCAAATTGTTTGACACTCAGAATGGGGGCAGTCAGAGGGAATTCAAACTGTTACTTTGGCGGCCTCTGGTGAGCAAACCAATGATCATAGAGATGTGAGACCACCACCGATAGATTTTTTAAGTTCAGTATTATATAAAATTTAAATGTAGACTTTTTTTTGGCTGACAGTATCTCTTTAATCCAGTTTTTTAATCTACAAATTAAGGCACAAAAATGTATATTTCGAGATTTCTGATAAGTCAATTTTGAGGATACGATTAAGTGAAATAGAACGCTAGATTAAAAAATGTTTGTAACGAATAAAGGATATAATTGTTTATATTTCGACATCAAAGAATAAATTGACTACATTTAACTGCAAAAACTGATTGTTAATTTGCGAATTATGATCCGGTTGCGCAGGGACGTACGAGTGGCTGTGTAATTTTAAGATGCATTGCTTCTAGAGTTTAAACGCTTGCTCAGCTAAATTTTGTTTATTGTCTTCTCATTTAAAATATAAAAGATCTAAATAAAGTGAACAGAATTAATTATCGGTAGTAAAATACTATTTTGAAAGATAAATAAAAATCATAATAGGAATATCCGTTAGAAGATCCACATCTCCATAAAGTTTTGGTGTCTGTTGTGAACGCACTTAATTTTGATTCGTCTGAAAAATCATAAACATCTGGCTGAGATAATTTGATCGTTGATGTTTTACTAAATCCTATCGGTTCCCCATTAGTAGTGCTGTAGTAAGCATAATAGTTTCTTACTGCTTTTGCATCCGTTTCTACACTATAGGGATAATCTCTTTGATCAAATAGTTCGGCCGGAGTAGCAACAGCTCCCATTTTGAGGACGTTGGAATTGAGTTTTCCGCATCCCATAAACACTTCTACCGCTCCTAGTGGTGGATCCATATCATATTTTAAACTTCCTGAACCATATGTCCAAAAATATTCTCTGAATCCCAAAGCTCGCAATGTTGAAGTTGGAACATCGTAGTTTATATCTTCTGAATATTATATTGTTAGATTTTATTTAAAATTTTTATTAAGATTTCATATTTTAACTCCGTGACGCATGTAAGTTAAAATTATAAATAAAACTTTATTCGAGCTTTTTCAAATGATAAAAATAATACTATAACCTTAAATTTGAAGGTGGGGACCAGTATGCTTTCCGATGGTTAACCGTATGGTTAACCGTATACGATTTTCATCGATATTTTTATTTCGTTGGTTTTTTTTAAAACACCTATCTTTAACCATAGATAAAATTGTAGGTGGTGAATATTTATTATTTGTAACGCAAATTTCTAGAATCTGTTCTAAATGTTTTCGAAATTTTATGTTTGCATTGACTACTATCCACTCAGGGCCCACCGATAAAGGCGTTTCTGATTGGCTCAGATTTTGATTCCCTGACAAAATTATTTCTGACAAAGTTTGTAATATCAACGCACCTATATTTAAGTTGTATACATTTTAATTCGTTTATAAATGAGGTTTAATGCCTACGCAATTTTCATAGCAGAAGTTAGGAAAAAAGCCGACGAAAAAAATTATCGATGAAAATAGTCGCATTTGCATATCGGTTTTCAGACAAATGTTTCAGATTGAAAATTGAGTCTTTATTTTTAGTAAAAACTAACTACGATAGCAAATTTAACGTTTTTTCTAGAATATGCCTGGACCATCTTAGAAATTGCTGACGTGACACTTATACCTCATCCGAATTTTGTTAAACAAATCGAAAAACAACCTGAGCATTTATATCAAATATGTGCACCATAGACTATGATTTAAAGTTAAATAGGACTGACAGTCTTTTGCTTAAAAATGATTGAGTCATGAAAGTAGCATATCGATCATTATGCCTGGGTAACTATTAAAACTTAAATTGAGAATGTTAAAGGCCTCGGTGGTCGTCGCAGAACAATTTCTCAACTTGTTCTTGCTTGAGTCTAGTACGTTACGTGTCATGCGTCTCGAGTTGAGGGGGAGGTGAAATCAACCAATCATAGTGCAAGGAGCGTACACTCAATGACGATTTGAAATAAGAAATTCCAAAACTCAAAAATGGGTATCGATGTTTTTAACCTATCTTGTAGAGAATTTTTTTCCGGTCATTTTAAGACCTAGGATTTTTTTTTTTTATAAAAAATTTTCAAAAAAAAATCGATTTTAAGGTCAATTTTTCGTGATTTTACAGGTAAATGTGATCCAGTTCTAGCGAAGCCGTATGAAGTGCTAGAAGGCTGATTTTTTGGCCAGTGAAAATTAAGCGTTTTTCGGCTACCCGTTTTTTTAATTGAGGGTCGGCGACCAATATTTGACCTCTAATGACCGGTCAAAGTTCAAGGTCAATCTCAAGTTCATCGTATAGACTTGTAAGTACCCCCAAAAGAATCGGAAGGGTCGACTTTCTAATGAACGTATTAGGAACTATGGGTCAATAATGTACTGAGAGGTCGCTAGAGAGCAAAAACTGGTCAACACCCAAGGTCAACCTCAAGTTCATCGTATANCGAAGATATTTTACTAAAAAAAATATGCATATGGAAGAGTTTCGATTGTGTTGCGATCAAAGGTTCCAACAAGTACACCAATTCGAAAACGAAAAAGAAGCAGAATAATTTCAATAAATACGGAAAAAACTTTTTTAATTTTTTATAATTTTAATGTTAATTGTTTCAAAAATAAAAACTCTTATTAAATGCTATGTATTTAAAAAACCAAAAGAATTTGTTTTGACTTCAAATTTTTGTAATTTGACTCCAATTTTAGTTATAAATGAAATTCATAACTTTCTTTAATCATCAACCGAAGTCTAAGACAAATTGTTTACTAATGTCTTTCAAATTCTATTATGATTTATTTCAAAAAAATTGCTCTTGAGCGCTCCCTGAGTGAAATTTTTACCTAAAAATATAAGCAGTAAGAGAATAGAGTAATCTTTATTCTACACAATACCACCAATCAGAACAGGGCCAACCAGTTTCTGAGATTTCTGTTAAAATTTTCAAATTTGACCTTTATTTTGTCCCTGGTCAAGGATAATTCGTAATTTGTGTGCAAATATTGTATCTAATCATGTTAAAACGTAAATATCCCATTTATGCCGAAATACGGGGTTTGAGTCTAAATCTTCTGAAAATCCGTGAAAAAATCCCAAAACCTGAAAATTAATGAAAAAACTTCGTTTTGAGGTTAAATTAAGTAATTCACACATATATTTCGGTCAATGAAATTTTAAATCTTTTACATCACTGATCAAAATATAAGGACAAATTGTCTATTTTTGTCCTTATAAATTTCTGGTTCGATAATTTAAAGATATTGCTCTCTAGCGCTCCCTGAGTTATATTTCATCCAAAAAAATAAGTAGGCTTAAGAGTAACATTATTAGTGAGAAAATATAGTCAGTTTTATCTGACACAATACCGACCAATCAGAACAGGGACAACCAGAATTTAGATTTTTGGTTAAATGTCCTAATTTTAACCTTATTTTGAACTTAATTATCGAAAAAAAATGTCCCTGGTGATAGGATTATTTGTAATTTGTGTGGAAATATTGAACTGAATCATTTGTGAACGTGAAAGATCCTTTATATGCGAGAAAAAAAAGTTTGAGTCCAATATTTTGAAAAACCCGTCGAAAAAACCAAAAACATGGAAATTCACGAAAAAATTCGTTTCGACGTTAAATTACATATTTTACTCAAATTTTTTGGTGGTTGTGATTTTAAAATCTGTGACAATCTTTGACCAGCTATAAGGACAAACTGTTTATTTTTAATCCTTATAATGTTTTTCTTCGGGGATTTCAAAGATATTGCTCTTTAGCGCTATCTGAGTAAATTTCGACCCAAAAAAAATAAATTGCTTGAGGATTTTATCACGAGTAGGAAAATATAGTCAGTTTAATCTGACACAATACCGACCAATCAGAATCTTGACCATCAGTTTCTGAGATTTTCATGATAATTATCAAATTTAAAAATTCTGGTCACGTGAGTCAAATTCCGGTCAAATTCCGGTTTTGAACTTAATTTTTGATGCTTAACAAGATCTACTTGCAGTTTTGCCAAAATTCGAAACTTGCCTCATGAGGTCCCTCCCTATCTTTGAAATCAACCAATACGATAAGACCTCGTCGAGAAAAAATTTCTCAAATTAAATTTTTTCAAATTATTTTTTTTCGAAGAGGTCTTATCGTAATCAAAATCCATCAATGGTAACCACGTGTCAATTATAGACAAACGAGTGCAAAATCGATGAACTTAATCTGAGACTAATTTCGGCTCTTTAGCAACCTTCTTGTCGAAAAAGTTGGTACTCACTTTTTTATTTCGAAATCAGTTATTTTTAATTGTTATAAAAGTCTGTGATCAACGAAATAGAGCTTTCAGAATGTGTTGGATTACCATTTGATCTGATTCGAATAATCTCGTTGAAATTTTTTTTTCAATTTATACCTAGCCTCACTGTCTCTTGCTGATGAAGATGAGCTACTTATAGAGTTAAATTTCAATTTTCAAGAGGGTGCAATGAATTTGCGATCCCCACTTATTCAACTTTTGCCCGATTACTTTTTTAATCATCAAATCAGAAATGTCCAAGATTATAATTGTCGATCGTTAAAAGTTCTAATGGGTGATGAATAATTATTTAAAAATAAACTACTATTATTTGCGAAGAAAATTTTTTGTCAGCTTTTTTTAATGCTTATTTTTTAATACAATAAAATCGGAGTATTTTGGTAGATAGTATTATTTTGAAATAATGAGTCATCTTGACCAAAAAAAGTCAAAAGTTGACCGATTAGCGCGTGATATTTCTTATTATGAAATTAAATCTTTTTAAAAAATTTAATTTGATAAGTGAAAAACGCGCCAAGAAATTAAGAATTGATTTATCATAGACTATGAGACTACTTCTCAAAGTGGATTATGGTGCGAAAAATAAAACAAAATTAATGATTATATTGAGTGGAAAACGCATGATTTTTTAACTTTATCAAAAGGCTAGAAAAATCAGACGCGGTCATTGGTTTGTGAGATAACATACGTAAAAAGACCCCCTTTTTTAAAGCCAGTTCACCCCAATTGCATTGTATGATTGTTGCGTAGGCGTTAATAAGCAGTACGAATTAAATACAGATTTACGAAATATGTTATTTTTTAATTAATTTAATTTTATTTATGCGTTAAAATTAGTTGGTTTATGAAAGAAAAAATTAGTCAGAAATTTGTAGTTTTCGACATATTTATTTTATTATACATGTTTTCTCTTTAAATTCGTAGATTTTTTGCGTCTTCGCATTTTCATACTGTTGCAAAAGTTATCGAAATTCTTCCAAAACTTTTGTCAACCAAGAATGTAGTCGATTTTAAATTTTCTGTTAAACCAAAGCATGACAGCATTTGACTTTTAAATTTTGACAAGTGAATCAAATCGGTGGGGAGTCCCTCACTGAGGACCTTATAATTACTATTACTGAAAATGTGGAATATGAAAGATCAATGCTAATTACCATAAAATTATTTAAAGGTAAAAACGGGGAAAGTCGTAAGCTTAACACTTAGTCCAAAAACCCCGGGCCCTATCATTATATTGAAATGAACGGGGAAGAAAGCTCCTCAAAAAAGGTATTCAATTTCAAGCCTAATTATTTCGATAGCTGATTTGTAAATGTATTTATTATTTATGAGAGAAACTCACGAAAAAAAAAATTAGAAAGTGGTCAGAAGGCTCTTTAGAAAAGAATTTTTAAGGAATCAAACTTAAAAGAACCAGTTTTTCCCAAACAGTCACAAATAAAATATATATTATGGTGCTACATATAATTAATCTGTATATACGCCTTTCTGTATAACTTATTAATAATAATTTAAAAAAAAATATATGTTAGTTGATTATTATTAATTAAGATTATTAAGATTAGTAAAAGCATGACCACTGGATAATTTGATTTTAGACAAAATACAAATCTTGAAAAATATTTTTTTATCTTGAAAAATATTCTCTAGAAAAACAGGAAAAATTTGTAGACGATAAAATGTCTATTTGAAAAATCCAAAGCTGGATGTTCTGTGTGATTTGTTTTTTAATAATTCTAAGCAGAATTTGTCAAGCTATCAGATAGATATTATAGACTATATTATAGTCTATACCCAACTTTGAAAATTATTAAATATATCTTCTATAAATCCAAAAAGTCTAGAGATTAAAATGTCTTAAAATTAAAATTTTCAGGACAGAAAAAAGACTTCTAGTTTTGGTTTAGACCAATTTTAGTTTGAGAAATGTCACTCTAAACCCTTTAGTTTTCATGTAACATGAATCATTTTCGAAAAAACAGTTTTTTTCTGCCCTCAAAATTGTAATTTTTAGACATTTTAATCTTTAGACATTTTAGTTTTTAAACATTTGGCCCCAACCCTCAAATTTACCTATACGTTGTGTAGATCACATTATGTCATACTTTTTGATATTGGTTGGTTATGGCTTTAATTAATTTATTTAAATAGTAACAATTTACTCACCTGGATTAATAATGACAGATTCTTTACTGTTTTTCTGAAGAATTTTTGGTATGAAAATTCCACATAACACTCCAATAATTGCAGCAATAATAATAAATACCAGTATCCCGATAACTACACATTTTCTCTTTTGCTCTGCCATTTTTCTCTGATTTTTTTCACCATTCAAATTCTCCAAATACTCACTATTTTGTAGCAAAAGTGCATAAAGTAAATTATTGTGAGTGTGTTCAAATAAGGTTAAAATTCAAATATTGTTTTTGTAGCTGGCCGTAGTAACGGTACGGTGGTGGTGTATTGAACTTCTAAGGGTGTGGTGGAAAAAAGGGTTCTATACATAGGTGGCAGTCTAACCTACTAACATGGCCCTAAGAAAGCTAACGGTTTACTATTAAATTGTTGAAGCATTCACGGATTTACAATTTCAAGGATGTTTACAAATCGGATTTGGCCGAAATGCGTTCGGAGCACGCTGAGAAAGTAAAAATACCACCTGAATTTATTGAACATCAAAAAGACTGCGCATTAGAACGGTGCAATTAAAAATTTACGCAAATGGGTCACAGCATAATAAATTACTTGTAGGTGTGAAAATAGTATTAAATATATACTTTTTAATGTTTTGCAATAAATTTTAAAATTGAAGATAAATTTGTTAAGTTTTTGGTCCAAAAGTTTGATATCTACTAGCAATTGTTGAAAATTTCAGAATAAATCTTAAAATTTGAACAGTGAAATTGGTTTTTTTTAACATTTTGGCGTCAATTTGAAAATTTGATTTCTCATTAATTAAATTTTAATTTGAACGAATGAAAACAAAAACTCCTGATTCATAATAGCCTGTTGAAGAATAAATGAGAAATTTAGCAAATCACACCGCACCATTTGAGTGTCCATTTGAGCGCCAGTTGATTCAAGATAAACCAAAATAATGCACGAAATACTTTTTTGCTCTTACTTTAAAGCGCCTTATTATTGATTATCGAGACAAAAGTACAAACATAATTTGATAATTGACAGAATAGTGATTAATGGTACCGATAAAAGAGCATTGGTTGCAAAGAAGAGGTATTTTTTATTAAAAATAGTTTGTGCAAATAACTAAAAATAAAATGCTAGACACTTACTTTGACAAAAGCTTCTCAATTTCGCTTGCAGCATTTCAACAAAAATTTTCAAAGTTTGCCGGGCCTTCAAGATTAAAACTAACTTCTCCTGCTTTTAGCATATATTCGAAAAGCTGTTGGAGAACTGATGCTCGATAGGTATCAGCCTTTTTCGTAGTTTTGACATTTTTTATCTCCCATAAATTATTTGGAAATTTTTGTATCTCAAGAAGTTTACTTTTTATCTTTTCATCATTTAAAATATCTTTTNATCCTGATCAGTGCAAACCTGGCGGCTATTCAATCCGACTGTATCTGTATCACACTAGCGTGCAACACAAAACCTGCAGTTCATTATCAAAAACTTTGGCGACTCATGGCAATCTGCATGAGTTCGTTTGCAATTAAATAATTGAACTGTACTAAAAATCTTTGAATAAAGTTTTAAAATTATCGAAACAAAGTGATTAATCGTACCGATAAAAGAGCATTGGTTTCAAAGAAGAGGTCTTTGTTATCAAAAATAGTTTGTGCAAATAACTAAAAATAAAATGCTAGAAACTTACTTTGACAAAAGCTTCTCAATTTTCTTGAAGCATTTCAACAAAAATTTTCAAAGTTTGCCGGGCCTTCAAGATTAAAACTGACTTCTCCAGGAGAAGTTCTCCTGCTTTTAGCATGTATATATTCAAAAAGCTGTTGGAGAACTGATGCTCGATAGGTATCAGCCTTTTTCGTAGTTTCGACATTTTTTATCTCCCATAAATTATTTGGAAATTTTTGTATCTCAAGAAGTTTACTTTTTATCTTTTCATCATTTGAAATATNCTTGAAGCATTTCAACAAAAATTTTCAAGGTTTGCCGGGCCTTCAAGATTAAAACTAACTTCTCCTGCTTTTAGCAGATATTCGAAAAGCTGTCGGAGAACTGATGCTCGATAGGTATCAGCCTTTTTCGTAGTTTCGACATTTTTTTATCTCCCATAAATTATTTGGAAATTTTTGTATCTCAAGAAGTTTACTTTTTATCTTTTCATCATTTAAAATATCTTTTATAACACGATTAGGCCGTCCGCGGTTGTCCCCTAAGCCAAAACTAGATGTCCAGTGTACTGGTTGAAAAAAGTATAAGTCTCGAAATGTTTAAAAAGTTTCAATTTCTTCAAATTCGAATTTTTCGAACGTTAGGAAATGTTTCGTTGCTGCAATGGCAATTATTTCTGACCGAAAAAACTAAAAAAAATTTTCATAAGGTACCACAAACCTCAAATAATAGCGATTAAAAAAGTGTCTTTTTTTTTCTAGAACATCTCAGGCAATCNTATCTCAAGAAGTTTACTTTTTATCTTTTCATCATTTAAAATATCTTTTTTCTTCGCCAATTTATTTTTTTTATAACACGATCAGGCCGTCCGCGGTTTTCCCCTCAGCCAAAACTAGATGTCCAGTGTACTGGTTGAAAAAAGTATAAGTCTCGAAAATTTTAAAAAGTTTCAATTTCTTCAAATTCGAATTTTTCGAACGTTAGGAAATGTTTCGTTTCTGCAATGGCAATTATTTCTGACCTGAAACCGAAAAAACAAAAAAGTTTTTCATAAGGTACCACAAACCTCAAATAATAGCGATTAAAAAAGTGTCTTTTATTTTTTTCTAGAATATCTCAGGCAATCATTATTATATGGAAAATAATCGCCTTCAATTTCTTCACAAAGACAATTGAACAGAAGAGCTTTTTATTTCTTAGTTTTTGAGTAAATCTTATTTCTCTTTTTTTTATAACATTTTTTTAGAGATTTTTGAGAAAAAAAGGTCAGTTTTAGGGTTATTTCCACTTTTTTTGAGAAATTTGAATTACTCAAAATATGTCAAATTATTTGAATAGTATTGACAAAAAAAACCAGCCCGGCGGAAAAAATATTAAAAAAAAATTCAGTGATCAACTGTATTTTCCAATAATAACGATTACGTCAAAACTGTCTCAAGCTTTTTTCTAGAACATCACAGACTATCGCTTCTTCAGAGAAAAACATTCGCCTCACAATTTCAGATATAGAGAAATTTGTATATAATATTCTAGTGAGCGAAACTCAGACTTGGAAATAAGGTATTTCTAAAATAGGCTGTTTTTTAGCTCCAATTTCTAGATAAACCGCGGACGGCCTAAACACGATTTAATTTGTAATGATTGTTTATTATGGGTTCAAAAATAAAAATCTTAAATTAATCAGGTGATTGAACCGGTGA
>SCLH01063340.1:51829-87835 GCA_004367855.1 Oikopleura vanhoeffeni
CGTGCAAAATAATCGAATTGATAATTTGGGTTTGTCCGTTGTACCCGCATTCAAAAAAAGTTCAGAGAATCTTAAAACGAGGGAATTTGCCGAAGAAACCCTAAAAAAAAACGCCATTGAGAAAATATTATTTTTCTCAGAGAACTTTTGTGATTTGAGGGATTTTGCCGCAGATACCCTTATAAAAAACGGCACTGATATCAATTTCAACGTGAACACTCTAAGTGACACAATTTTAACAGACCGAGTTGCAATTTTAAAGGAAGTAGAGAGCATAAGTTATTTGAGGGACTTTGCCGCAGACACCCTAGCAAAAAACGGCACTGATGCAATTTTCACACCGGACACCCTTAGTGATCCAAATTTCAAAAATATTATTTTGCCTGTAATTAAGGCCGTTTTTGTATCAGATGCGAGCGAAACTGCTATTTTTCAAACTAATGACGGCGGAAACGAACTCGCTGAAAATCAGCCAATTTTGTTTATTAACAATTTTTTCGCCAATTTTTCCAAATCAAAAAATTTCTATTATTTTAAAGATATAAAATTTTTCTTGCAATTTGACCACTTTTGGTATATGCTTGTTCATTCGAACGTTCCTAAAAATCTGGAATTCTATGACGCTTGAATCCCGTATTTCGCGTTTATAAAATAATATTTATTTGTTTTTAGCCAAAGGGCATTTTAACATTTTATTTATTTATTAGATTTTCTAGACGTCGTTTCCAGCCTCAATCTCATCACGATAAAAAGATTTTATTTCCGACAATATACTGTTTTGTGCAGCCAAATCAATCATCTGTCTGGGGGGCTGTGAACTCCTCCGGCCAAAACACAGTTTTGTGCCGATGTTTTTAAGACAGATGATTGCTTTCGCAATCATTGACGGTTCGAAAACCGATCAGGTTTTCGATCCTGATTCCTTTTGTGACTTAAAATATAAAATACCATTTTAATGGTTTTGTTGAACTCGCAGGGCACCCACGCAACATTCTGTAGAGCTTAGGGCAGCCTAGCTTACAATATGGTAAAATTCACTTAAATTCACTTCTATAATAATTAAATTTTTTCATGGGATACTTGAAGTCGATAATTTAGAAATTTCACTGCCGAAAAAAAATAGCTGCCCCTAGATACCAGTAAATTTTTATTTTAACTGTTGTGCATGCACAAAACACTTTCCTAAAAACTGGCTAATCTCACATTTGTATTTTATGTCTTGTTCCGAAATAATTTTTCCGGAAGTGAAACATAGGCGAAAAATCTTAATAAATCAACTCCCCGTAATACTGGAACCAAACATTCGAAAAAAAATTGAATTATTTTTTTGGAACCGAATCAAAATTCTTTATAATGTGTTCGAAAGAAAAGATTCTACGATCCCGTTTTTGCCTTTTTTGAATAATTTAAGGTATGCTTGAGCCACAATTGTGGCTCTGTGCTCACAAGAGTTAAGGGTCCTCAATTTTGATAAAAGGGCTTTTGGTCACGCGTAACCAGAATGCAACGCTGAGAGTTACTCTCAAACAAAACGAATATTCCGTTTTAAAAAATTATGTTATGCTTTCGAATGGCCAAAAACGGGGTTTCAAGCTTATTTTTAAAGTTTTCATAAAAAAGTAATTTGAAGCACGTTGAACCTCGTTTAAAAATTTGACCCTTTGCTAATTTTGACCTTGTTCAAGAGAAAAAGACTTTTTCAGTTACGACCAATAAAATTGCTTATAAAATTCAAGATCAAAATCTCAAGTTAAATTATTTGAGTGAGCTTAAGGGAGTGGGTGTCGCAAATTTGAGCCTCTTCCGAAGCCATTTCCCGCCAAACTAGCAAAGGTGATATTCCAAAAACATTTATAACTAACAGAATCAACCTTCGCGGTAATTTTGAATTTAATAGTAATTTGATACAATCCCACCTACGCTTTTAAAAAGCTTCATAAAAAATACTCAGAACGTATCTTCTTCTTTAATTTTTACCATTTGTCATTATTTTTTTGTGTCAGGCTCCAGAAAAGCCTCACACATAATGGTTGATTTCAAAGATAGGGAACACACTTTTGAGGAAATTTTCGAATTTTGAAAAAAAAATTGGTATGTTTGTTAAGCATAAAAAATGAGTCCAGCGAGCCGGAATTTGAGGTCGGTCACGTGTCTAGAACTCGTTTAATTCGCTAATAACCCCAAAAACTGCGAAATCTATCGGGCTTTATTCTAGCCCGTGGTATTTTGAATGGAAAATCAAAGAACATATTTGGAATCTAAAAAACAGTGCGTATCGCACTTTTTTTTGTTTGTGAGAATTCGGTCTCAGTAGCGGTAGAGAGCAAAACATCAAAAATCGACGAAATTAATTTTATAAAGACAAAAATGATGCCAGAGCCCTTATATTTTCATGGCAGACAGTTTGTTGAATAAGGTTACGTATGACAACAAATTGGAGTCATATTACACCATTGGACTGTTTTATGATTTCTTATTGAAAATAAGGTAAGAATTTACTGATCTCAGCTGCAAAATTTTCACGGCTTCGAACCCCGTCCTGGTATTATAAATGAAAAATCAGAGAACATATTTGGAACCTTAAAAACAGTGCGTATCGTGCTTTTGTTTTGTTGAAATTCGGTCTCAGTAGCGATAGAGAGCAAAACATCAAAAATCGACGAAATTAATTTTATAAGAACAAAAATGATGGCAGAGTCCTTATATTTTTATGTCAGACAGTTTACCATTATAATGTGATGTGTACGTGAGATGAGGAGTCAGTCGAGATTTCCCTTCAAAAAACCTTCTCGAAGGTTCGATTTTGGTAACCAGGATCCAAAAAATATTATCAGGGTAGTATTAAACAAGGTTGCCTATGGCAAAAATTTGGAGTCATATAACACCATTGGACCGTTTTATGATTTTTATTGAAAATAAGGTAAGAATTTGCTGATTTCAGCTGCAAAATTTGCACGAAATCATTTTATGAAGACAAAAATAATGGTTAAGTCCTTATATTTTTCAATGCAGACAGTTTGTTGGTCAAGGTGGCCGATGACAAACTTTTGGTGATCAACTTGTTCTAAAGCGGTGAAAAAAATCAAAACATTTTTACGATTTTCGATAATTTCAGTTTAGTTCGAGATCAAATAAAAATATTGACATTATATCGCTCGCTTAACTTTGAAAATTCACGTTGGCGGGCCACGCCAACTTCAAAGTATTTCTCCCTTAATTAAACAAGGGCACTTGGTGAGGCGGGTTTCTGTTTGAGCATGAAATTTTTAATATTTCACATCGGGGCGCCGCGGCGTGTTCAAGGTGAGGCTTTATTACCAATGACGGTTATTTTTTCAAAGGGACGACCGATGGTTGGATGAATGCCAATTTTTTTCTAGCTCTCTAGCTACAGCTTAACGCGCAAAAAAATTCGTATATAACAAATTTTTGTCATTTATTTTTCATAAAAAAAATAATTTTTAATTTTTTAATGATAAGGTAAGTCTCCAAGTTGAAATTTTTGGCACAATTTATTTTGACCCCGACACCACACGGTGTTTTTTTAAGGTTTTCAACTTTCGAACAAAATATTTTGTCCAAGCCGTTTTTTTAGTTCTCTTGTCGCTGATTGGAGGACCTGGTTGAGGCACATTGACGTTTAACGAATTCTTTGCAAGTTTCTAAGCATTTTGATAACAAAAAAAAATTGAAAAAAAAAATATTTTGACCTCTGAAAATCGCAAACGAAAATTTTCGAAATGCGTAGGTTTAAAACGAGTCATAAATAGAGGAATTTGTTATTTTTTTCGATTTAACCCCTAAGGAACATAAAAATACAATTGTTTTTAACATTTTTATTCAAAAAATAATAAATTTTTCAGCGGAATTTTATTGGCGGTGAATGCAGTCTTCCTTGGAATCATGGTGCAGCAAAATCTCCAGGTGGCAAAAATTCTACAAAATGGAGAAATAACGAAAAAAGCGGTGAAGAACGAACCAACAAATAGAAAAAGGTATAAAAAAACTTTACTTTATTTCTTTTTTATCTGTTTATTTGTCTGTTTTTTAAAAAAAATTTGTACACGCAGGATTTATTTAATTGCATTATTTGAGCTGGTCGATGACGCTTTCTATAAATTTTTTGAGCGGTTTTTGAAATAGAAGCAAGGCATCGACAGCTTTCTTGAGAGGGCTTTTTAAAGAAAATTTTGATAAAAAAGTAATAATTTCGATTTTATGTTTTTTTTGAATAGCATAAAGTTTGAATTATTTTTTTTTAATTTATCGCCCTCTCAATCAATGTGCGGTTGAGACATAAGTTTGGCGACAGATTTTTCTGTTGCAACTTAGGGGGGGAATCTATCAGATTGCTTAGGTTACATCACCGAGATATTATACAGAAGAAGAAATATGTTGATGGGCGCGTATCGCTTAAATACAATGTGCCTATGACAAGTACACCAATTGCCAGAAGAAAACGACCTGCGATTCCTTTATTTACCAGAGCAAAAAACTGTTTAAATTTAACTAATTCTATTATGAAAAATAAACGATAATCAAAATAATGATAAAATAAATTACACTTTTCAATTATAAATTCATGAACCATTAAAATGATGTTATATGACTCCAATGTTAAACCATATGCAACTTTGACCAACAAACTGTCTGCCATANTATTATAAATAACAAATCTGAATGCATATTTAGAATCAGAAAAACAGTCCGCATGGTTCTTTTATTTTGCCTGGATCTGACTAAAGCTGAATTAAAAGTTATAGCTAGTATAGAGATGCAAATTTATGAAGTAGAAGAACTTCAGCTCTACTAGTACGTAACTGAGCTGTACAAGTATTTTATGAGCAAAAAACAAACACTTCCGAATGCGGTTTTGACTTTGAAAAAAATTTATATACAACGTAATTTCAAATCAATGATCACTTAATTCGAATCTAAATTATTATTTAGGACAAATTCACAGCGATTGTGGACCACTGTCTTTGCTCATCGCAGAAATTTATTTGATGGAGCGAGATGTTTACTTGGAGACATTCAAGTATGATACGGAATCTATCAGATTGCTCAGGTTACATCACCGAGATATTATACAGAAAAGGAAATATGTTGATGGGCGGGTATCGATTAAATCCAATGTGCCTATGACAAGTACACCAATTGCCAGAAGAAAACGACCTGCGATTTCTTTATTTACGAGAGCAAAAAAACTGTTTAAATTTAACTGATTTTGTCGTAAAAAATAAACAATAAAATCATAAAATTAATACCAGACTTTCATTAAAAAATCTTACAACGTTCAACAGGTGTAATATGACTCCAAATTTTTCTCATATTAAACATTGACTTGAAAACTATTTGTCATAAAATTACAAATACTTAACTATCATTTTTGACTTTTTTAATTTCTTGCTCTCTACCGCTTTTGGCGCCAAATTTCAACATAATCTCAAAAAAGCAACACAGATTGTTTTTAAAATTTGAAATATGTTTTTAGATTTTTTATTTATANCGCGTAGTTTATCAATTTAATTTCTTCCACGAAAATATGCTTAGGTCATAGGCACCGCAGCGCCTCATTGGCCCGTCTCATTTTCAATCAAGATTGATCAGAGAAATATTGCTGACTCATTTTTTGACAATCATCACATATCATGACCCAACCTACAATTCTATTTGCGTAAGGCCTCATTTTATCTGTACAACGTTATTTAAAATCAATGATCACTTAATTCGAATTTAAATTCTTATTTAGGACAAATTCACAGCGACTGTGGACCACTGTCTTTGCTCATCGCAGAAATTTATTTGATGGAGCGAGATGTTTACTTGGAGACATTCAAGTATGATACGGAATCTATCAGATTGCTCAGGTTACATCACCGAGATATTATACAGAAAAGAAAATATGTTGATGGGCTCGTATCGCTTAAATCCAATGTGCCTACGACAAGTACACCAATTGCCAGAAGAAAACGACCTGCGATTCCTTTATTCACCAGAGCAAAAAAATTGTTTAAATTTAACTAATTTTGTCATAAAAAATAAACAATAAAATTATAAAATTAATACCAGACTTTCATTAAAAAATCTTACAATGTTCAACAGGTGTAATATGACTTCAAATTTTTCTCATATTATTTATTGACTTGAAAACTATATGTCAAAAAATTACAAATACTTAACTATCATTTTTGACTTTTTTAATGTCTTGCTCTCTACCGCTTTTGACGCCGAATTTCAACATAATCTCAAAAAAGCAACACAGATTGTTTTTATAATTTGAAATATGTTTTTAGATTTTTTATTTATAATACCAGGGGACAGGATGAAACCGGAAATATTTAGCACCTAAATTCAGCAAATAAGTACTACATTTAAAATCAAAAAGCGGTTCAATGATGTAATATGACTCCAAATTTTTGTCATAGGCAACCTTGTTAAANAAATTATTTCATTCCCGTGAGTTCAATGATGAAAATTGTCTCATACAAAATGCCTCAACCTCATTGCGCTTTCATTCCTAGCTAATTACTAAAAAACTTAATCCTAAAACATGCGCATTAGGATGGGTGAACCTGAGAAAGGAGGATTTTGAAGGTCTCCCAAATGACCCAAACGACTATAGGATCGAAGATAAGTGAATTTGGGAGAAAAACCTTCTTACAATATTTCCAAAAATGACTAAGAATTATCAAAAATCGTGATGTTCGGTACAAAAAATTTCCAATCGAATCGTCTATGTACACCCTAGCATTGAGAGGTGTTTTAGCCCTAACACTGAAGTAGCTAGTCGAAAAATGAGTCCATTGCATCAGGAAAAAAAGTAATCTTGATTTTGTATGTCAAAAAATTTCAAAAAAATAATCTCCTTAAAATTTGACGCAGAATGGCTAACTTGGATTTTTCTGAATGTGTGCCATGATATCCCTTTATCACTTTTTGGTTAGAATGCGTAGCCACAACGTTAAAAGGAGTAGTGGCTACGCCATTCTAACCAAAAAGTGATAAAGGGATATCCTTCATTGATTACCCTGGGTTCACCAATCCTAATGCGCATAGAGTTTTGTTATTTTAGAGACTATTAAAATCAGGCTCGGCAAAATGGGATAAAATCGGAAAAATGATTCGACCCGATCCAATATTTTCAGCGAGTCCACCGATCCGTTATTTTTTTAAATGTGTATGATGTGTACGGGTAATTTTTGAAGATTATGATAACCAGGTCATAAATAGATTATGTTCACATGATTGTCTATTCTTAACTCTGAATTTAGCAGTTTCTTCATAATTATTAATTAAGCCTTTTTATTGAATAATTCCGGTTGAATTTCTAGAAATATATCTATTACGGTACTTGCTGGGCTTTTATGCCACTTGTCATATTCTGATTTTTGATGTCACGAAGGAGAGTGTTTTCAATTTCGATATTTGCTGGCCTTTTATGTCATATTACAGATTCGGGTACTTCCTGGGCTTTTTGTGCTAGATTTCCATAGATTCTACTGTATTAGTTAGTGTTTTAATTTTGAACTTGATAAAATCCAAATCTTTGATAATGCTATAATAAAAAAAGAAACGTTAGAAATACAGCCTGAGTTTTTTTAATTGTCACTTTTTTTTTCGTCCGGTGGGTAGACAGCGAGATTGAATACTGCTGAATTTGGGCATAACAGATGACTAATTTGTGTCACGTGACTTTTATCACTTTTTTTTTCGTCGCGTCGAAAAAAAAAGTGTCAATTTCAGAAAAATAATTTGAGCCAATCAGAAACCTGTTTTCTTCAAATCTCCGTTAAGGGTATCCGGTCCCCACATTTCTGCAGTTTATGTCATAAAAATGCACAAAATCAATGTTTATGTTTTGAAAGCACAAAAAACCCAAATAAGAACAAAAAAAAATTCGAAATTTTTGAATTTTTCGATTTTTTTTCTGAATATTTTTTCAAAATTAAGGTGTGGGGTCCGTAATCTAGTACCTTTCAATCCCGCCTCATAATATTCTAGGGCAGTTGTGAAAAATCTGAGGATACTCGTTTATAGGTCTAGCCTTCGCCTCACGATTCCATATTCTTAAACTTAACATTGTTACATCACACCATGGTGCACCACCGAGGTGGTAGTCTATTCTAGAACACTAAACAGTTTTTTAAAAATCTATCTTCTTTTAGATCCCACATACGAAGCGTCTAAAAATTACACAAAGTAGCGGATAAATGAGAACAAAAATGTGATGAGAAGGAATTTACCAATTTTGACCTTTTTTATTCTAGAATCTCACTTGAAGGCTGATTTTTCCAGTTTTTCCATTTCAAACTCTATATTTTTTAGACGAATGTTTAGAATAAAGTCGTTTTTCGACTAAGTTAGATAAATAATGTCGTCAATCTGATGAAGCTGAATTATCTATTTTCATTTTCATTCTAGAATTCTAGAAAATTGACTTGGAGTAAACCGGAAATGAAATGTCCGAAAAAAGGTCGTCTGAAAAGCAAAAGTACCACCAAATTAAAACTGAGAGTTCACTGATCAAAAAATCTGCTTACATCTAATCAAAATTTTGAAACAATCAGCGTCAAATACGATAAATAGGTTTTACATTTTTGCTTAAAAATAATTGAAATTTCTAGAACTCTGCCATCATTTTTGTCCTTATAAAATTAATTTCGTCGATTTTTGATGTTTCGCTCTCTACCGCTACTGAGACCGAATTCTAACAAACAAAAAAAAGCGCCATACGCACTGTTTTAAGATTTCAAATATGTTCTTTGATTTTCAATTCAAAATACCAAGGTCCAGAACGAAGCCCGATAGATTTTGCAGTTTTTGGGCTTATGAGCGAATTAAACAAGTACTATACACGTGACCGACCTCAAATTTCGGCTCGCTGGACTCATTTTTTATGCTTAACAAACGTATCAATTTTTTTTTTCAAAATTCGAAAATTTCCTCAAAAGTGTGTTCCTTATCTTTGAAATCAACCAATATGCTGTCTACCCACCGGACGAAAAAAAAGTGACAATTAAAAAAAACTCAGGCTGTATACAATGAGAATAAATTTTATATTTTACTTTAAAATTAAAAAAAAACGTTTTTCTGGCTTTCCGAACCATCGAATTTATTGAAGCTATGATACAGCAGCACGATAAATTATAATAACTTGAAACTCCTAGCGCTATAAAAATAATTTCAAAAATAACAACAGTAAACCACATACTCAAACGTCCTGACACCTATGATTTGACAATTTTTGTCAGAACGTTTGAGAAAGTGTCAGGAGGTTTGAGAAAGTGTCAGGACGTTTGAGAAACCGTCAGGACGTTTGTCACTTACACTTTTTTTTGGTCATTTTCTTTGAAAATTAGTTTTTTCTAGGTTTTTATTCAACTTAAGGGGGTGGTCGTCGCAAAATGAGGCTCTAAAAAGAAATTTTCNACAAACAGTCTTACTTATAAAATTGTTAATATTAAATTTTTCATAGCATAATAAATATTTGCAAAAAATCAAAACAACGGTTGAAGCTTTAGAGTCTTGGTTATTTTTTTTTGGTGATAATATAATTACCCCTTTCTTTATTATTCTTATTAAAAAAAAAGAGAAATAATAAAAGATTCTGGACAATGTTTGACAGTAAGTGGTAATATATCAAGAATACACGCATTTTGTTTATATATAACTTTTTTTTAAAAAAAAACAAACATGTGGTTATTTTACGCAAAGAATTGGTTGTGAGTTTGATAGTAGAAAATACCCTATACATGAAATGTGTGCTGTGAAAAGATGAGCCATGTTAAAAGATTGCTCATTTTTTCTCATCCTCCGAGTCAGATAAGTCATATTTTCTCTTTCTATTTGATCGTGGTTTGAAATCAAGTTTTGATGATGGCTTAATTGGAATATATTTGCTTGACACATCCGATCTTTTATTTCCTAATTTATTAACATTTAAGTTACCCGCTGAGAAAATCATACATTTTTTATCAGTGACGTCATCACCACTTGCTTTTTCCTTTTTATATTTATTTTGGTATTTTACATAGTCAATTTCAAAAATTGAGTTTTCTGGATCAAGGGACTTTCTACTTGTAATTAAAGGGGAAAGAGGTGGTAAGTCAAAAGATACAATTAACTGATTAGAGGCAGGTACTAATTGATCAATTATACCAACTGACGGTTTTAATTTCAAGGTATTAACAAGATTATCAGAGTGCTCAAGATTATGAGATGTTTTGTTAAGAATATTTTGTATTTCCTTTAATATTATTTTTTGTGATAAATCACTCTCGTTTGGACTTTTATCAGACATTGTAACAAAATTGTCATTATTTATCCCAGGTATCGGAATGTTTAAATTTGAAATTTCATCCCAAGAAGGGACACCTGATAAAATTCTCATTGACACCGGTTCAACCCCTATTATGGAGAGATGTTTGATAGCTAGTTCAACTTCAGTCAAATTTTCATTATCCGAAATTTCGTCTAGCTTGCAAATATTCTCCTGATGACCTTCAAATTCACTTAGAATTTCTTTAATAGAGATTTGAACTTTAAACGCAATCTGTTCATTCATTCTAAGAAAGTACTGTCTTAGTTTTACACCATATTCAGTGATCATTTTTTCAGGTTTAGAGAAATCAGAGTCATTTATGGCATTTGCGATAGAGGCATTATCACTAAAATAGCTTTTTATTTCAGACATTTTTTCATTTAAAGTGTTACCAACTTTAAAAATCAAGTTCCTTACTTCAGCTACATCGTTATTCAAAAAATTTGCTCTCATTTTTTCTACTTTGGTCATACAGTCGTATTTTGCTAACTTGAGTTTTTGATCGATAGAGATCAACATAGAACGTCTTTTTTGGGAGTTTTCGATATTTCGAGTGATTATATTTAAATTAATACCTGGAATAACTGATTTTTCAGAAATATATTGCGTATAAGACTTAATTTCTTTGCTCATGGCTTGTATTTCTAAATTTAAGAACTCAAAATTTTTTTTGACTCTACGTATTTCAGATGATTCACGTTGTATTTTAACTGCTAGATGGCTGTCGTCCAAATCAAGAAAATTTATTGACATATCACCTTTTTTGCAATAAAAACCATCCTCATGGAAATTTTTTACCGCATCTTTTCGCAGGATTTTTAATGAGTCACAATTGTAACTTAACTGCTGACAGTTGCGGGTCGAAGTACGAAATCTCGTGGAAATAGATTCCGTATTTAGATTATTGCTGGAATTCAAATCACTCCGAAATTTTTTATATTCAGCTTCAAATATTTCATTTTTATCTTCCACAAAGCTTTTTGACCATGGTGCAAACAGATCAGCCATAATCGATTCGTCACTTATGAAATCAAAGATTTCGAAGACAGCTTTAAACTCTATGGTCATGAAATTGCGTCTTCCGGTGCATAGTTGATTTTATCTTGGGATTTATAATTTTAAAGTCGATGTGCTTCAATTTTCCAGATCAATCAAATAGTTTCTCAGAACACATCCTTATTAATAATTGCGGGATTTAAGATATGAGCCTATTCCCTTTTTCTTCAGCTGAAATTTTCAAGAACAAAAGCTATCTAAACTTCCAAAATTTCTTTAAGCTAGCTTCTCTGAAAGTAGAAAATTTTGTAAAATTACATCATTTTTTGCTCTGTCCCATATAGGTTTCAAAATTAACTTGTCGCCTTAATTGGACATAAAACTAGAGCAGGATTGCATTCTTATTCACGGATAGACCTATTCATTGACGTTCAATTTAACCCCTAGATAATTATTGAAATTAGAATTTGTTTTACAGTCCGGCAGATAAAGTCTCCCGGATCATGCTGAATTTTTGGCAAATAAATCAGATTCATATTCGTGATTTGTGACGAGATTGTTACAGCATATCTTTTTTTAGAATCTTTTTTGTAGTAGGGTATGGATACGCTTAATATAGGATGTGCGGGCTGAAAAGCGGCCTTATGAGTGGCTAGGAGGGGTCGTAGGAGTGTCAGGATTGGCTCACTCTAACCGCACATCCTCAATTAAACAAAAGGTGTTACAGGGATATGTCAGCTACTCGAATTAACAATAAAGTGAACAAGGAATATATCATCAAACGCTCGTTCAAGGGCGAACGATCTTAAACTCGAAATCTATTTCGCAGCTTTTTAGAGAGCGACCAGAAAAACGTCCAATATACGAAGAAAAATAATTAATTGATGGCGACTTCTTTGTTGACCTATCCATGATCGGTCGCATAAAATCATGATAAATTATCAATCGTAATTTATAAATAACCGTTCAATTCTTTATATGAATGTGACTTTTCTGCGAATTTGTGCTACATAGACTATTAACCCGAATGACACAGCTAACGGTAAGTGAAGTGTCTATAAAAGTGTGTATTATTTTCTGTCAGAAGTTTTTATTATAATTAGGGTGAACTTATAACAATGTCTTTGAAATAGCACTTGAAGAGGCACTGGTTGGCATGAGATGTTCTCCAGAGTCGATTGACAGTAAAACCGTGTGTTATGTTTGAAAAAAACCACCAAAAGGATCAAAATTACGCCTGTTGATAAATATTAACTTTCTTTCCTTAAAACGTCGCAACAAGCCGTTAAACAGGTTGCAAAACCGTAAAAAAAATTTAATTTTAATTAATTTCAATGCTTCATGAAAAAACAGTAAAATTCCATGGATACAATTTAACGATTTTCGAGGCCAATTTCATTTTGAACCATCAAAAACATTGAAAAATTCGTATGCACCTCATGTTAACTGTGAAATAGTGTCCAAAGCACTCGTCACTGATCCATTAAACTACTAATTATAAGACTTGCATGACAAACGTCACACTTAATTAAGGGTATGGTGGTTCCTACATTTTCTGCAGTTATATGTCATCAAAATGCACCAAATCATTTTTCAATGTTTTAAAAGCTCAAAACAACCCAAATAAAAACAAAACAATTTTCGAAATTTTTGAGTTTTTTCGGACGTTTTCTGAGAATTTTTTTTCAAAATTGAGTACAAAATAGTATGTTTCAATTTGAACCACTAAACTTACATAAATTTCGGCTTGACGTAAGCCAATCTTCTCTTCGTGTTTTCTCAGCTTTCTTTTGAACCTACTTTCGAAAAATCGAAGCCACATTTTTTCGGAAATTTTTTCACGTGACCCTTGAAAAATTCATATTTTGAGTTTGGGGTCGAAATTGAAGAAAACGACTCCTCAGAAGTTTCTATTTGTTTCGAGCTACCGTTTGCAAAAATTTGAGCGAATTTTTAAATTTAACCTAGGAGGAGATAGATTTTCCGATGAACAAAAATGAAAAAACGGTGGTTTATTGCATATTCTAGAAATAATATAGCACTTATCGACAAAAACGCTCCTCAGAAGTTTTAAATACTAATTATACAGGTAATGTTGAAATTTAGGTTTATTTCAAAATAAAGCCTGAGAGGAGATAGATTTTCCGTTTTGACTTAGGTCTCCCTGTCTTGCTTATGTGTCTGGGAGTGTATGCATGCAAAAAAAATTTGACACATGTTTTACGCAAGATGAAGGCTAGTTCTACAACCTGGCTAATCTGAATAATATCCTTGAAGCCCTGTTTGGCTAATATTTTATCGAGAATATGTCAAATTAGGAACCACCATACCCTTAACACTCAATTTATAGTTAATTCACCCTGAGAATTTAAATTGCAATAACTTTCAAACGTAAAAAGTTATTTTTGCAAGATTTTTGTGGTTGATAATTTGAAAATTTATTTTTAAATGAATGTTTTGAAGAAATATCGAATAAAAAGTGCTCAAAAAAAGAAAAAAAATTGGATTTTTGCCTATGTTTAACTATTGCTGGGTTTTCAAATTTTTGAGCAATAAATAAAAAATTGTTCAAACAAGATTGTAGAGATTAAAACTTGATTAAAATGAGCATCTTTATAACACCTTGTCGGATATGTGGGCACTTATTTAATCATTATTTTAAACAAGGAAGGTTGATATTTTTCGAATTTGGTCTAGTACATTATGCACTTGAGTAGTAGTTATGTACAAGACAAAATTCAAAAAATATATATCTTCCTCGTAAAGATAATATTATCATTTTTTCAAGGCTTAATAAAACAAATGATAACTTTGCTTAATAAATTCAAATTATTCGTTGAGAAAATTATGAAAAAATCTGATGGGGTTCGTCAAAAAATAAAAATTAAGATTAATGTTGAAATTTGCCAAATTTCATAAGAATTATCATTGATACTTGAAAAAAATATTCCTCAAAATTGAAAAAAATGGGTCTTATGATGACGGTCTAATTTTATATTTTTATATACTCTTCACCGTGAAATACTGAGCTTGAGAATATTGCCATGCGATTGTTTGTCCAACCAACGCGATGCGAAACCCGTAGGATTAAATAGTGTTTAACAATTTCACGTGATTAATTTGAGTATGGTTCCCAATATTAGTATTGTATAAAAAACGAATTCTCAAACTCAGTTTCACGCAAGTCCGTAATCAATTTATGCAATCTCCACAACACTCTCAATCTGACGCAGTATGACCAGCAAATTGCATAATGGGATTTAGACATTAGTTAGTTTAATTAAACATTAATACGTTGAAAGTAGCTCGATTAAAATAAAATGACAAAAAAGGAATAAATATTTGTACAGATAATATGAAAGGATATAAAAATTGTCTGAAGTGTCAATTTTTCCATCTCCCATGATAAAGTGAATTCGTAACTAGCTTTAAATTCAGTTTTATCACCAAAAGCTATCATCATCATTTTTCGTTTCATAGGAAATTTTAAAACAAATCAACTCATTAAATTTAGTTTTGACTTTTTGTGACTTTTTCACTGCTCTCATCCAATCGACAGCCCAAATTCTTAAAAACTATATTTAACTCGATTATTTAAAGGTCACTTTAACGAATTCTTTGTTTGTTGCGATCATAGTGTTTCGGACAAAGCTAAAGTTAATTAAGAATTGAATGCTTGATTACCAAAAAAAATCGTTTTACTTTCAAAATCATAATGACAGCTTTATAAAAAAAAATTCAAAAATGTTTTCAAGAAATTTATATTAGCTCCTAAGACTTTTAAATAAAACCTCCGAATTTATCAAAGCAAATGAGCCTAATCAACCTCCACGAATTTTCAATGTAGGTAAATGATTGAAATTCAAATACGAGTAAAATATTATCTGAAAAATTGGATCCGTACTCTTGCATCCATGTTTGATAGATGCCGAAAAATAAATGAGCCCTGAAAAGTTTTTTAGGAAACTTCCGAATTGACCAAAGAAATAACATAATTAAAATTATTGTGGAAGATTGAATAATTGTCCAGTTATCATTTGGCTTAAATAATCTTGTTTAAAAAAAATGATAATGATGATATAATAAAAATAATAATAAGTTTCATCATCAACAGATCAAAAATTGGGATCTCTAAACCTTTACTTTTGCGTTCCTTTTTGACCCACGTTTGATCAATGAGTGCAGTTCATTTAACTAGTTTTACCGATGAGAGCTTCGAAAACAAGTTTCAATGCGAACGCGAAAGTACAGGCCAAAGAACCTTTTTTTGATATATATCCCCTACTCACACTTTTGTTAATATCCCGGCCCTCATTAGGAAACGAAGTGTCTTTTTAAGTAGGAGGGCCGGGATATTAACAAAAGTATAAATAGGGGATATCATTGATATAATATCAATCAAGTATCTCACTTAATACCCTTATAAAATAGTATGTCGAAAAAGAACTGAAAAGTTACTTTATTAAGTCAGACTAAAAACTGTGGTTAACAACAAAAATTTTCTGAGTGAAAAATTTGTTCGAAGTTTTAATAAACGAAAAATATAAAATGCAAGTTAATGCATCCAACCTTTAAAAAATGATTAAATTTCAAAATAAAAAAAATCATTATAAAAAGTCAAAGAAGCGCAATCTCATATCTTTTTTTTCTCTATTTGCATTTGCTGGAAATTGCCTTGGAAAAACAGTAAACATTAAATAAAATTCAACCTGCTCATGACAGATTTTTCCTTTAATGTGTCGGGTCTGCTAAATGTCAATTATTATAAATTGACATTATACAAAACTGCAATCATGCCATTGACAGTGACTTCGCGGGGCCCCGTTACTTTAGACCCGAACATAAAAACAACATGAAAAGAGTACTGGTCGCATTTTAAGAAAAAAGTTAATAAAGTCGATTCAATGATATCCTTTTTCCAACGGAATTAAATCTCAAAAACGTTTACTATGTCTATAGCGCGAGTTCGGATCCCACTAATGTTGTCTAAGTGATTGTCTTAGTGATCACACATTGATCAAATTAAGCGGTCTAAATATCAAGCACCCTTGCTTATAATCATTCTCAAGACAGTCACTAAGACAACATAAGTGGGATTCGAACACGCGCTATAGAGATAGTTAATTTTTTTTAAATGGAGTTCCGTTGGTAAAATGATATGCTGAAAATAACAGAAACATATCCATTTGACAATAAGGATAATTAAACATAAATCTTGTTTTAAAATATCATATCGTTTGCCTCTGATTGGCTGACCAATCAGGAAGGAGCTTTCAAAAGTGACGATATTTTCGCTTCCAAATGTATCTCCTAGAATTGACAAAAAACTGTTTTTTGGGCTTTTTTTAAAGATCTCAGGTTTAATACATCTCCCCCCTGGATTATCACAGAAGAAAATCAAGTATAAGTGCGTCACTGAAAAGTGGAAGCAGAGCACCAAGGTCTCAATATTTATTTTTGTTTTTTGGTTGTTCGGAAACAGACATATAATTTCTCAGAAATCTCGAAATTATGCCAAAAACGATAGAAGTGATTTCCAAATCGCTAAATATAAACAATTTTAGATGACCAATAAGAATAAAAAGGCTTATTTTCAAGTTATTTTTTTCCATATTTTCATGAAAAACATTCTAAAAATAATTTCGAAAATTTCATGACTGAGTCTCTGAATGCGACCAGTACTCCCTTGAGGTCAGTGCATTTTGACAGATACGCATATCACTTTATTGCCCTCTCCGAAAGATTTGGTTCCTCAAAAACCCGGGGGGTGAGAAAACGACACGTCATTTGAAAATGAGTAATCCAATTCAGTTTTTAGAAAACTCAAACTGAGCACAGTTATCTAATTCATATCAACAATTCAAAATTGTTTCAAATAGGACCAATGTTTTTAATTTATTTCTCTAAGATTACTGAATTTGTTTAATTATTAGTTTTCGTTAAAAAATAGAAGCAAAAGTCTTCAATTTTATTTTGTATTATTAACTAGATATTTGTGCAAAGTTTGAGCTATCTAAGAACCCAATCGGCTGAGTCGTTTTCGAAAACCCTGTTGTTTTCTCACCCCCCGTGTTTTTGAGGGACCAAATCTTTGGGAGAGGGCAAAAAGTCTTCGATATTCTGAAAAGTTAAGTTTGGAAAATGAATCAGATTGAAAGGAAATTAAATTAAAATTTTTATTAAGCTCAGATAATTAATTGTTAATCAGTTCTTATTGTGTATTTATCTTGATCGTTTTCACTCTTCTGTTTCAAATGTTGTTCATGGCGAGCTCTTTCTTGCTCCCGCTCATCCCTGAATTAATAATTACAGCTGTTATTGAAATTTATAGACTATTGTGAAACTATTTAAGGAGGTTGCCGGTGTTTAATAAAATTTATATTAGTTTTAAGTTGTTCTGAATGTATTCTGTATAGATTCTGATAAAATCACAGATTTTAGGCCACTGATTTTATCACAATGAAATATAGTCATAAATCGCGCAGTAAGCTTTACGGTTAGCTGATTTCTATCTGCCGATTGATCATNCTCAACCCGCTAGTGGTATTTATCCTATAAATACCACGATTTTTACTGAATTATTATCAAAAGTATAACCAAAGTATCAAATCAAATGTTATATCTGTGTTATGAAATAAAACACTTTTCGTCATTTATTGTAATCGTTTACTCGTGTTATAAATCATAGGCATACCGATTATGTTTCAGGTTCAAATCAACTGATATTTTCGATCAGATTTCCATAAACAGGTTTTTATTTAAAAATTAAAAAAAAAACTTTATAAATTCTCTTAATGACCAATGGGATCACAAAGCCTTCAGACTATTTTGATATTTCTTTTAGTAAGTTCCAAAAAATCTGCATAAAAATTCAAAACTAAGTTAAAAATTTTTGCCTTAAATTTCTGAACTTCTTAAATTTCTGCACAAAAATTAAAAATTCTAGTATTCTGTACTTTATTGTTGGACTTGAAACTTTTATAAAAAAATTTATATCTTTGATAATGATTATAAATTTAGGTTCGAATTTTAATTTTTTTGTTTATATCCTGTACGGAAGTAATATGATAAATTTCGGAACCGGTTAAATCTTTCTTGGGTGTGTATAATTTATTGTGCTATTCAGTGTAAATTATACACACCAAAGAAAGATTTTACCTGTTCCGAAATTTAACATACTACTTCCATACAGGATATATATCGAAAAAAAGTTCGAAAATTTCTAAAATTCTTTTTATTTTTCCTTAAGCTGGGTTCAATTATTTTCGTTAAATTCACAGAATACGGTCAAGAATTCCAAGATGCGATTTAAAAAAGATTTTTGGTTGAAAAATTTAAGAGATATTTTGAAAAATTTCCACATTTCTGGTCGAAAATGAATTTATCTTCATTTCATCTCAACAAATTGAATGTACACAATGTGTACTACACATAAATAAATATATTTAATCGAATTATAATATTTATCCCATTTTATCTTCGAAATTTTTTCTACATCATTGGGTTTGATTTTATCTGCTCAAAGTGAGCTCAAACATAACAACCTTTAATAAATCATGAAAACAATGTGGATATATTTCAAATCGTTATAGCTAAGAATAACCATTGTTATTTATCGATTTACTTACACATTTGCGGCACATCCTTCCTTCATGAATTTGTTACAAGATACAAATAAGATCAATAGCGAAACAAAAGCGAGTAATGCTAAGGCCGTTGTTCGTATAACAACTGTAGAACCGTTTTGAATAAATTCATATTTAGCAACGGGTTTTTTTCAATTTTGTTCAATTTTCGGCGGTCATATGTAAATTATGGTACCCGTCAATAGAAAAATAGTTGTTTTTGAGCATTTGATTTGATCGCAAATCCAATTTTTAATGAAGGTATCATGAGAAAACACTTTTCCGAATATTCGATTCATTTTTCTGAATAATATTCTTCAAAAACATTTGAATGTTACCATTATGATAAAATCTATTATTGCTAAGATTTTATCAGTTGTTACAAATCATAAAACTCGATCATAAATTAAAAGTAAATAACCTTAACGGTTAGTTAACTTTACGGTTAACTGACAACCTGACTGTGACACCTTGTGGCCTACAAACTTATAAAATCTATGCGTTTACTGTTATTTCTTATCAAATCTAGCCGCGTTCGTTTCACATTATTCACACAATTCGAAATGATGGACGCTTCTCAAAAAAATGTGACTTTAAACTCGGGTTACCCGAGTCGGGTATGTTTTGTGTGAAAATAAAAAATAAAAATTTTACGAAAAAAATACTAAAAACACCCCACAAATAATTTATCAGACAAAAATATGGGTTATCTTCACCGATATTTCATAGAAATTATTGATTGACGTTCATCTTATAAAAATGAGTTTTTTTCTTTTCATGGACAATAATCTATATAACCGCCCAAGACAGAACAGGATTACAAAATAACCCCGTTTGCGATCGATGATTCTATAATAATATATTTTCTGACAAAAAATTTAGCTACAAAGTGATAATTATAAGAATTTTGAGAGACCAAAATCATGAAATGAGAAACTTTTTATTCAAACGGTCCTGACTGGTCCTGCACAATTTCATTATCATCCAGATTATTTACAATTGTTTCATTTGTCATCTTTATTGGTTTATCCCAATTTCAGTTCATCGAAAAGTCTGAAATTTATTTTTATTAATGAATCAAATCAACGATTCAAAATTAAGTAGAATAAGATCGGATCAGATCGACTCATTTAGATCGGTCCGACTCATTTAAATCGGATCCAATTCTTACGATAAGGTCATATTTTTCGATTTTTTCGAGCCACCTAGAGATTAGATCGGAATTGATTGACTTTTTGATCCGATTTGATTTAGTTCTTCATGATGTGTTTCATGTCGATAAATGCGACATACCAAGAATTATCGCAAATTTTAATTTGTTGGAAATTTGTAAATTTCTACACAAAACTCTTATCAACAACATAAATTGTTTCGGTTAATCTATAACGTTGAAATAACCTATTAAACCTCTTCAAAATATTTAAATCCCTTAGCGCAGAATCAGGGTAAATCAATAGGCATTAATTCTGATTAAACTCGTTTTTAAACCTACGAAATGGATTTAAATAAAACAAAATATATGTTAATTGATTTTTGGCATGATTAAGAATTTCAACCTCAACAAGCTGTTGATGTAAACCTGATTTAACAAATAATTAAACTGTTTAATTAAAGAATCATTCGAACTTATTTTTTGTCAAATTTGACGAATAAAAGTTCATCGTAGGACTGGAAATAAAAAAAATTATTTAAAAAAATACACATCTTATTTATCGGACCTGGTAGACGTATGTCTGGACTAAAAATTTCACGAAAATCTTCTCACATTTTTTTTAAGTATGATATCCTTCTATAGTGAAAATATATAGATTCAAGATCCTCGCCGGTCAGATTTCAAACATCAGATTTCAAACATCAAAAAATTCAATCAAAACCATAAAATTGGCTATAATTCGAGCTGTTCTTCAGTCATATATGTCATCATATGTTATATCCGGGCCGTGATATTCACAAAAGTGTAAACAGGGGTTATACGGTAATCCGCCTGAAAACAATCCGTCTAATTGTCCAAAATTAGCATTCCAAATTTCTAAGGTTTATTGTTCTGGGAACTTAATTTTTAAATTACTTGACAGTGAAATTATAATTTTCTTCATGCTCATCAGAAAACTTATCAATTCTAGGAAGTTCAGTAAAAAAGTGACTTCTTAGAAATACAAAAAAATTATGCGGATAATTTTAAGAAAGATAAACGTTCTCACTTTTTTAACGGTCTGCTGATTGTATAACTTATTATATTTTTACAGTTTTTCAGAATAAATTATTCTCCAAAAAATGAAACGTATATAATTTTATGAATGTATATAATGTGTTCAAGTCTTGTGTTTGCCAAAAATCACAGAGTGGCTCGAGTCTGGCCACTTGCATGATCTAGCTGTTAGCGTTGCTCTTGTCGCAAGCTGCGTGCAAGAGCTATCTGGTACTTATAAATTGTCTTTTTTGAGAATATATGCCAGCATTTTGAATGATTCAAATATTCAGCAAATCTCTCACGAGGATGTAAATTCAATATATTTATTCATATTTTTACTGTCAATAGACGGGTCTCAAGGTATGCCACAAATGTGACCAACAATTGCCATATTGGAATAATACAAGTCAAAAATATATTTTCTTCATCAATCAAAGTTCAAAACACATAAATGTTAACATCATATATTAATGATTATTTCAGAAAAATGCCAACTGTGACCTCGCTATCATTTTCCTGATCATTTGAGTACAATCAATTACATACAATATGCATGAGGGTTTCGCGGAGTTGTGTGTTTACAATGTGCGTTACTTATTGGCCGAGTATACCAAAGACAAAAGGCTCGTCAACGCCCCAAATTATCGTGGATTCAAGATAGCTCTTATTTGTACGGTAGGTCCTCCTTTTAGCGTGCAAATTAACTTGAGAATTTCGCGTCTCTGATTGTATTTCTCTGCATCATGAAAGAAATAGATGACGAATAATTTGCGTCAAACGTCGGTACCCTCGGAGTTGATTGTATACTTATTGAGTCAATAATATTGACCCCATTAATAGTGACCACTCGTAAAATGTTAAAAACAAATTGGGGTTTTGCCAGGAAAATATGCGACATGACTATCTTATATCAATAACGGTATACAAAACGAAACGTGAATGATATAACCAAAAAGTTTAATATTTACCGGTATATAAACTGTTATATTATATAAATTATATGACTTATCTGACATAGTATCTGACGACCTAATTGTATAACACTTCTGTCAAAAGATGCGTTAGTGAAACGTTACAAAAAGGTTAATTAAAAAATAAAACTATGACGCAATCTCACAAAATATTATTTTATTCAGTGTTTTCGAGACATAAAATTATTATATTTTATCAATCAAATATTGTTTTTATTTGACGTTTTGGCTAAACAGCCAATATCAGTGTGTATTCACACTGATATCGGCTGTTTAGCCGAAACGTCGAATAAAAACAATAGTTGATTGAAAAAATATAAAAATATTATTTGTACACTTTGTATTTCTGGCTCATCGGACGTACCTAGAACATGTGATATACTGTCATATCACACTAACCTGAAATGACCTATTACATAACACGTAAAATACTTATTTCTGATCAACAATCTATCTCGGTTTTATTAATAATCTTTTCGATTATTAATAAGGACACCGAATCGGTGTCACCGATAACCTCAATGACAACACCGAAAACTTGCATGAGTGTTCTTCGACTTAATTTTTCGGGGCTGGTCGAGGCAATCTGGACCTTTTTAAACTGCGCCTCAAGAATAACGGAGAACAGTAGTAACTTCATTATACTTTGTATGCGAAAGTTTGATGAAACTTTGAGATTGAAAAAAATCCATGTTGGAATAGGCTGTCCAACCTCTAAGAAAGTGCCAAAAATTAATCTTAAAATTTTTTGTCAGCCTTCGTCCATGACCCAATTTTACGACTTTTCACGAATGACCATTTCATTCAGGTGGAAATCGACGTTCGGGCCCGGAATTTAGATTTTTTTCTAGGTGGCGCTAAATCGCAAAAATGATCATGAATGCTGTGAAAAAATAAAAAAAAAATAAGGGGATTTATCATAACCAAATTAAATGATCGTAATTATAAAAAATTACTCTTGGAAAACGTTCAGGGGGGGACGATATCGCCAGCTCCATATCGCCGAGCAAAACCTATGTTTTAGCAATTTTAGCAACACAATTTTAGCAAAAATACTTCCAGTGCCAATATCGTTGAATGTGACAATATCGTCGAATTTGCTAATATCGCCGAACTTTTTCGAGATTTCTGTTACAAATTACTTTGTTAGCGTCACGAATGACGTCATCGTCAAGATTAAATTTCCAAAATTTACTCTTATCAACTTATTTATCGTCGGAATTTTGGCTTCAAATTTGATGTAAAAAACATAAATATTAATAATTTACACTTAAAAACGAATAACCGTGACCGCAAGAAAATTTAGGTCAGAAAAATGCAAAAAAATAATAAAATGTTGAATAAATTCTTTTGGTCATTTGAAGGTAAAATTCCCCCCTCGAAAAAGATAAAAATGCGCAGGCAAAAAATGTTTTTATTAAATAATTAATTAATTTTTAGTTCTCATATTTTTTAATCGAGTTTCTTCGCGTACGTGTCGGAAGATGAAATTTCCCAAATTTACTTCTTTGACTTTTAAATTGACGTTCTTTACTCTAAACCCTTTGGTATGTTGTGATTTTTTGCGATTTCATATATCATATGAAATAACAATAAGCCAATAAATTTAGCGTTTTAGAGTCTTATTTCTGTTATTTTATAACTTTCTTGAACAAAAATGTAATTATTTTTATTTAAAAAACTATTGGTTTCAGTACGAATTTAATCGTATTCAGGTAAACTATCAATTTTTTTATACAATCTTTGTCGAACCTACGTTTAAACTGCACTGAAGAAGACGAGAGTCGAAAATTATGAAATAAAAACATTTTCATAAAAATTTATATCATACAGCCTGAGTTTTCTCGTTTGCGACTTTTTTTCGTCCGCCGGTTAGACAGCCAAATTATAACGTAATATATAAAAAAGTATAGGCAACTTTGGCTGTCTATCCGGCGGACGTAAAAAACTCCTCAAGGAGAAAACTCAGGTTGTATACGGCCATTAAATTCTTTTTGAACTATTGTAAAAATTTTAATAAAAAGAAAAAACTTTTAAATCTATTACTTTATTTTCAACGCCCACGTTTGCTTGTTTATAAAGATAAAAACATTTTTCTCTGCATATTGTCGAGAGTGCCAATATCGCCGAAAGTGCCCAATATATACCCGATTTCTATTCAGACAACTTTTGGCGATATTGCCCCCCACCCCATCTAATTATTTTATGTTATAAAACCACTGTTTATTTTTCTTAATATGTGTGGTCATTTCCGACTGAAATTTCAAGCTATTTTAGGACTCAATTGGATAAGGCCTCTCCAAAAGCCAAAATGTAAAGGTGTTCTGTTCAGTAATGGATAACAAGAAAATTTTTATATATTACGTGCATAACTAAGAACACGACATATATGACAAATAAAATGTGGTTGAACTTTGCTTGTCCTTCAATGACTGCACTCATGTGGCTCAAGCCAGAACATTTAATTTAAAAATTTTACAGGCAAATAAAATACATGTTAATTAACCTTTCAGATTCTAACCCGGGATATAAAAATAATATTCAATTTTATATTTTCGTTTTTGCGAGAAAATAGCCCAAATAACCTGCTATTTTAAGGGCTTGAACTTTATGAATAAAATAATTTATTAAAAATGAATAGTTCGACCAAAACTCAAGATGGAAAATTTGTGAACTTTTTACCAAACTTGATGAATAATTGTATTCATTAAGACAAAATAGTTACACTCAGCCTAAAAACACTGAAAATTTAGGTATGAGAATTGTATAAACCTTATGGTTACTTGTATTATTCTAAAAGCATGTCAACCATTATGACAATTTTAAAAACACTATCTGGGAGATGCCTGATAAAAATTAAACTAAGCGTCGATATAAAATATGCCTGAGAACATATCCTTAGAAAGGGTGTGCACCCTTTAATTTTGTCTTTTGGAGACGATTGATTTCTTAGAAAACTCAAGATCAGCACAGTTATTATGTAGCACTCAATTCATATGTGCATGCTACGTATTATACTCTGCATACTGAGGATACTCTGTATACTACGTACACTGTGCATCTAACATTGCATACTGTGCAAACTATTTATGTGTGTGTAGACGTGACACCGCTGGATACAATAGATCAGGTATCAACCAATAAAATACGAGTTGATCAGTCAACTCTTTCTTATCGGCCCTAAACATTATTCTAGTCAGTCTGAGTTAGGGAGCGGTCGAGTAAGTAACTTAGAGATTAACTGTAGTTCAGGCCATTTGAAATAAGGAATTTCAAAACTCAAAAATGGGTATCGATGTTTTTAAGCTATCTTGTGGAGAATATTTTTCTGGTCATTTAAAGACGTAGAATTTTATTTGTTTATGAAATTTTTTCCAAAAAAAATTGATTTCAAGGTCAAATTTTCGAGATTTTCTAAGGGGTGCAAAAAAGAGTTCTAGCGACTCCGCAGGGAGAGCTAGAGCGCTAGTTTTTTTGACCAGTAAAAATTAAGCGTTTTTTAGGAAACTGTTTTTAAGGATCAGGGTAAGCAACCATGTGGTCGACCTTAAATAAGCGGTTAAAGTTCAAGGTCAATTTCAAGGTCAGAGACTTGAAAGAACCCTCAGAAGAACCGGAAGAATCAACGTTTTGATGAACGTATTAGCAACTATGGGTCAATTACGTAATAAAAGGTCACTAGAGCGCAAAAACTGGCTTCAGCGACCTCTCTGAAATATCAAAAATGGGACCAGTGTTTGCGCTCTAGCGACCTTTCAGTACTTGATTGACCCATAGTTGTCAATACGTACATTAAAAAGTCGACCCTTCCGGTTTTTTTGAGTGTACTTTCAAGTCTCTACAATGAACCGCCGACCCTAATCCTTAGAAACTGTTACCTTGAAACGCTTAATTTTCACTTGCCAAAAAAAGCGATCTAGCTCTTCCTACGGGGTCGCTAAAGCTTTTTTTGCACCTCTTGTGAAATCTCAAAAATTTGACCTTAAAATCAATTTTTTAAAAAAATTTCATGAACAAAAAAATCCTCGGACTTAAAATGACCAGACAAAAATTCTCTACAACATAGCTTAAAAACATCGATACCCATTTTTGAGTTTTGAAATTCCTCATTTCAAATCGTCAAATGACATTCAATATATTCATCCACGAAGAAAGTCTTCTTGTTAATACTTGCATGAGCAAGCATGCAACGGCGAGTTAGATTGGAAGGTTTGACCTACAGATGGCCAATTCCACAACTACTGCTACGTTAGGAAAAAATGGTCCGACCATTTTTCATTTGTCTGAAGTTTATAAATATTGTCTTCAATAAACATTCTTACATCGGGTTTAGTTCAAAATGGAGTTCCAATGAAAAGTGGTTTTTAATAATTTTACAGATAGTTAGTTAGTTATGTTAAGAAATTGAAAATATGAACGTTTGCAAGAATGAACACTTTTATTAAAGATAAAAATTAAAAAATAAAATTTTCAAATTTTTTTGTTTCATACTCAGACAAAATTTACCAATCTGCCACATCGCTGCTACCCCCTTAACGTGGTTGCAGGCTCTTTGGTTCAATATTTGCTCCAGAAGAAATAGTTCAATTAATATAATATTGATTTAAGACAAATAAGTTTACCTTTAAAATAATAAAAACAATTTTGAAAAAAAATTCCGAAAAATAATTCTTAATTATTTTATATCATAAATTATGATTTTCTTCATAATGAATGCAAAAGAAAAAAAATCTTAATGAACTTTATTCATTTGTGTGTACTTAATGTTAATTAATTCCGCGAGAGGGCGGAATTAATTATCATTAAGTACACACAAATGAATAAAGGTCATTAAGAGTTTTTTGCGCATTATATACTGAGGGGCCGAAAGTGTACACGATTGAAGAACGAATTATAATAAAGACAAGCGGTTAAGTGGATGTGATCGATGTAAAGAGCCTAGGCTATTATAAACTGAAGGTCTGAAAGTGTAGACAAGTGTGAATCGAACTCTTATCAAACGCTTAGAGGACATCTACGCCACGAAGTGGGAAACGTTATTCTTTGAATAAGCATGTTTTGATTTTAGAACGCTCTTGAGACATATACGCCATTTGAAATTTTAGGAACGCTCTTGGGACATTTACGCCATTTAGAATTTGGGAACCGCTCTTGGGAGATTTATTCCATTTCGAAATTTGAGGAACGCTTTTGGACATCTACGCTATTTTGAAATTATAGGAACGCTCTTTGGACATCTTCGCCATTTTCAAATTTAAGGGACGCTTTTTGGACATCTACGCCATTTTCAAATTTAAGAGACGGTCTTTGGACATATACGCCATTCATATACTGAGTACTTAATGGAGGTTAATCATTTTGTATTTTTAAACATCATTAAGTATTATTTTTTTTAATAACTAAAAATAATACTTAATTTACATAAGTATTTTCGACTTAATGAACTTTTTCAGCATTTAATGAAAAAAAGCATTTTTTTTCTGAACTTAATCGAAACAAAGTATTTTTCTCCATAAAAAACCGAATAATATTTTTTTTAAGTTTAAACATTTATTCTTATGTTTACAAAGAATGGCATTGCTTATTTTGACTTGATTTTAACCAGGAAGTGGCACAAAAGCAAACAAACATTAATTTTCAAAAACGAACCTTTTGCACTTGTTTTAATTGAAACTCGTATTAATACAGTAGAGTATATTTTTCCACTATTTTTTATAGTTCGGGTTTTCATCTTTGAAATCGTAAAAATTAAAAAAAAATCGAAGCATTATAAAATTTTCCGCCATTTAAGTCCAAAATTTTTTTGGTTTTAAAAACTGAAATCTGTGGGTAAAAATCAAAAAAGCCACTTTAACTTTTTTCTTGGATTCCTACATATGTTCTGACCGCTGTTTGAAAAATCATAAAATATTTTAACAACTTTTTCAGAAAAATTATGAAAATTTTCCTCAAATCAAGTCCAAAATTTTAAATTCGTTGTTTTTGAACTTTCCATAAAAAATCATGCAGAATCACATATTAAATGTTTTGGCATCTATCAAATCGCCGTATGTCAACTAATCGGTAGGTCGCGCGATTATCATTTTGAAACTGTTGATGAATTTTTAACACTTGTCTGTGCACTCGATAAGTGCCATTCGGCACTGAATCTTTAAAAAATTTTATGGTTGTGAAAAATTTCCAATAAAATGGTGGGTGTAATTGGCGCCATTTTGTTCAATAGTCAGGACATTTTTTAATATCAAAACGCAATTTAAGGTCAATTTTTATCTCAAAAAAAGCTGTTTTTCTCTACTTTTTTCCAATTTTTACCCTTTTTCATGGAAAAAAAACTTTGATATTTAAGAAATTTTCGACTGTGCAGAGTGATTAAGAAACTAATTAGCGGAGTACACCCGACAATGTCTGAAGTTTATTGATATCGTTTTAAAAAAAATTCTATAGTTGGGTTAAGTTGGAAATTGATGCACAGTGAAAAGTGTTTTTTTGTATTTTTAACCATAGTTAGTTATTTTAGAAAAATAAAATGTAAACGTTTGTAGAATGAACACTTTTATTGAAGATAAAAAATTAAAAAAAAAATTCCACATTTTTTTTTTTCATATATTGCTCTGAAAAAATGTACCAATCTGCTGGACTTATGCCACCCCTTTAAATATTTCGTTCTTCTGGGTCATTCTCGGATTGATTTTGGTTTGAATTTTCAAAATTATTGTCATTTTCGGCATCTTGTTGCTGAAGTGCCAAGATATTATTTGCTTTCCTTGATTGATTTTGACTTTTTCAAGGTAAATATAATTTCTTTGAAAAAAAAGACAAAATGACCCCGAACAACCTTAGTCATGTTTTTCAGAAACGTTCATAAATATCAAACGTTTTCTTGATAAGGGTCCTGATAATGGGACGCTAAATTTAATCGGTGTGTAATCACTCAAGTAATTACTAAGACAATCACTCAGACAACATCAGTGGAATTCGAACACGCGCTATAGAGATACTAAACGTTTTTGAGATGAGTTCCGTTGGGAAAAGGATATATAAAAAAAATATTAACACTCTTTATAATACTGAGAGCCACTTTGGTTGAGAAAAAGATATACTTTCGGAGATTAAAAACTCAGCTTTGTCTGACGGGGAAAAAATGACGAATTTTAATCAATTTTCCGTTAATTAAGCGAAAAATTTGGTTCGAAAAGTTTTTCACAACAATAATTTGAATTACATTATATTTAAACTTTTCCTAATAAATCTGCAAAATTGAAGTACATCTCATGTTTGTTCTGGTTGCATTGCTGTCTGTAGCTTCGATTACACCTGCTCCTACGTAGATGTCCGAAGAGCGTTCCTAAAATTTGAAAATGGCAAAGTTGTCCCAAGACATCATTTAAATTTAAAATGGCGTTGATGTCCAAAGAGCGTTCCTAAAATTTCAAAATAGCGTGGATGTCCCAAAGGCGTTCCTAAAATTTTGAAATAGGGTAAATCTCCCAAGAGCGGTTCCCAAATTTTAAAATGACGTATATGTCCCAAGAGCGTTCCTAAAATCCAAGTGACGTATATGTCCCAAGAGCGTTCTAAATCAAAGCATACTTCATCAAAAATTAACGTTTCCTATATCGTGGCGTAGATGTCCTCTAAGCGTTCGATTTACAATTGTCTACAACTTTCAGACCTTCAGTTTATATAGCCTACGCTTCTTTACATCGATCACATCCCCTTAACCGTTTTTCCCGTATTATAATTCGTTCTCCAATCGTGTGAACGAACATGTGAACATAAGAAAAATGTTAAAACTTGAAAAAAGTATTATTTGGTTTTTCTTGAAAAAAATACTTTTTTTTGATTAAGTTCAGAAAAAAAAATTTTTTTTCCATTAAATGCTGAAAAATTTTTATTAAGTCGAAAATACTTTATGTTAATTAAGTATTGTTTTCAGTTATTAAATATCATTAAGTACTAAAAAATAATACTTAATTATGTTTAAGCAGAAAATGATTAACCTCCATTAAGAACTCAGTATATAATGTATGCAAATTGACATTTAGAGACTCCCTAAAATTAAATGTCGTATTTTTTTCAAAAGCGTACTCAGGACCGCCCCAAAGAAACATTAAAAATGAGTCAATAGCAATCTAAATTCTAGACATAAATTTGCAAATTATAATAATCCAATTATATCTACCTAATAATATTTCTTCTCATATTTTTTTATAAAGTTTTGCTTTAATTGTTAATTTATAACATTGAATTCAGCATTTTCAAAGATCTCGTTTTTCTCCAAGTTTAAGCTTGAACATGAGTAGGTCTCACTTGGGACAATTATGCACTTGGGACCAAAAATTTTTAGCACTAATGAAAATTTCAAAACTGATCGAATTTCAAACACAACATATGATCGGATAGCACTGTTTGTACTGATCACGATGATATTATGTTGCATAAGCCTTGAATTTCTATTTTGATGGTTATAGCGTCAAATGTGTGCTGGTTCCAAGTGCATATTCGTCCCAATATACTAACAATTCTAAAGATTTAAAACTCAGCAAAAAATTTTGTTATTAAATAATAATAATTATAACTAAATTATGCATATCAGATACGGTTAAGCTAACGTATTTATGAATAAATTTCAGAGGTTTGAAAGCGATAAATCAAAACGCTGTAAATGTTGAAATTCATTTATCTCCCAAATTTGAAATAAACCAGCTTAAAAATAAAATAATATATCCCCTATTCACATTTCCATAAATTTCTCAAATTTTCTTTTTTAAATTTAAATTGCATTGCATTCGGTGTACTTAACCCCCAACCTGCATGAAGCGTGTTTCAGATAAGAGACCAACAAACTATTTTGGGGGAAGTGTATTTTGGCCGCGGAATATCGGAACAGACCCCCGATAGGTTCGTCTTATTTTAAATTTCAAGATTTGGTGAGTTTTAGAAATTTCTCATCAGACCGAAAATGCATTATTTGGATGCAATTTTTTGTGTTATGCAGTTAAAACAGTACTGGAACAAGATAAAACTGTTGATAAACATTCATTTGCTATCGGGGGGTTATCGCCAACGAAAAAGACGATTCCGAGCAAAAATTTTTTTTTGGGCCATCTTGTGGTCAGAAAGTGAGTTTAAAAAACCCTCATTTTCAGCACTAATTTCGTTTTTGAGCATAATCTTTTTAGTTTTTTGTGCAAGGATACGAACTCACATTAAACATTTGCTATTTTCTGAAGAACAAAAGTTTGAAAAATAAAAATGTTCGAAAATTTTCAAAATTTCAAAAAAAAATGCGTAGGCGGAACACTTTGTGAATTAGATCTTTATTTAATTTAATTTAAACTTAAGAATTTTGACCGCTGCGCACCCTATCTATGGTACATAGTCTATTGTAGTCTATGTGTGTGTTCTGAAACACTCTCGTGCAGGGGAGGGGGGTAGGACGTCTCGTGCAGGTGGGGGTTAACATATCTTAACCTATTGTGAAACTCCTAAAAAATTGGAGAAATAATTCAAATTATAACTTCATTTTGAAAGCCTACGCGTTTTTTATTTTTAACCGTAATAAATAATTTCTGTTCTTATATCGCCGAATCTGCCAATATCGCCGAATTTTCGGAAAACAACTTTTGACGATATTCAGCCTCCGCTTGTTAATCTTTATGCTCTGTTTTCTCATTTTATAAAATAATCACCTGAATTTAATAGGCTTACCTTTGCACAGCTCATAATTGCATAAAATATTTTAATTGTTATTTTTACAAAGTTTTTATTTCAAATTTAATTTCATCTGTTACCCTAATTTCAAAATGCATATTTTTGCCCGACAGATGGCGCGTTGTAAGTTTTCCCAACGGATAAACAATTTTAATTAAAATAAAATTATATCCAAATAATTCATTATTTTGGGACAAAGCTCAGGAGCGATTATAAGCAGGCTTTTAAAAAGTCTCTTATCTATTCCTTTTCATCGCAAAAGATAAAATAAATATGTACAGAGTAAATTGGAGGGTTTATTTGTTAATAGGAATAAACTGTCACCGGCGAGATTTTGGACAAGACAAAATTAAATAAGGAATAAGTTTAAAAAACGAGTAAAACATTATCGAAAACTTCCGATTTTGGAAGTATATAATGATTCATCATCAAAAACTGAAATTTTGGTCAAAATTAAAAATCTCAAAAACTTATTTGTTAACCAACAGATCATGACTGTTTAAAAAATGCGGAATCGAGCATTTGATTGGTTGGTCAGCCCAAATCTGACCAATAAAATCAGCCTGTTCTGCAATCCAGGGTTTTGATTGAGTGCTAGTATTCCGCGTTGTTTATCATTCAAATAGTGACGATCTGTCAACTGAAGACTTTTTATTCATCGTTCCTGTTCACATTTTTGTTTGAAGAATATACATTTTTTGTCTCCAAACAAACCTTTTATGTTTTTTTTAGAAACTGCTTCAAAAGTTCAAATGATGCAATAGATATTTTTCTTAAAACTCTATGAGTCCAAAGTCTATAAAATTATTTTAGACCAAAAGGTCATCTATTTTGACGTTTCGGATAAACAGCTTAAAGGAGGTGGCATCGATTCGGCAGATTGGAACATTTTTTCAGAGCGATATATGAAAAAAAAAATGTGAAAATTATTTTTTTCATTTTTCATTTTCAATAAAAGTGTTCATTCTTGCGAACGTTTATACTTTTTATTACTTAACATATCTAATTATCTGTGGAAATATATAAAATCACTTTCCACTGTACATCCATTATCAACTAAACCCGACCATAGAATTATCAAAGATAATTTATCTTTGAAGTTGATATTAATAAACTTCAGACATTGTCGGGTGTTATGCGCTATAAAGTCTGATTCCTATTCTGCGCATTAATAATTTTTCTTAAAAGTTTTCTTAAAAGTTTTTGTTCCATGAAAAATGGTCAAAAATGGCCAAAAGTATAGCAAAATAACTTTTTTGAAATAAAAATTTACCTCCGATTGCGTTTTGATATTAAAAAATATCCCGACTATCACAAAAAATGGCGCCTATCACACCCGACATTATATTGCGAATTTTTCCAAGCAATAATTTTTTTTAATTGAGTGTCAAATGGCACTTACCTGCTGTACATCCAAGTGTTGTTAATTTCATTAATAGTTTAGAAATGATAATCGATCAAAACATTTAATATGGTATTCTGCCTAATTTTTTATGAAGAGTTTGAAAAACCACTTATAAAACATTTTGGCCTTGATTTGCGGAAAATTTTAATAATTTTTCTAAAAAAGTCGACAAAAATGACAAATAAACATATTATAATTTTTCAAACAGCAGTCAAAAAATATGTAGACATGCATGAAACAAGTTAAAGTGGCTATTTTTTTTTTATTTTATTCACAGATTACAAAAAGTTAAACAACTAATTAATTTCGTAAGTTAAATTGACTCCAGTCCGCCGAGTCGATGCCACCCCCTTAATCCGTTTGGTGAACAGCAAAAATAGCTTTCGTTTTACATTTTTTGTTAGCCACACAGAGTATGGCGGTTCATCCAAACCGTCAGAATAAATGACCTTGTCGTTGAAAATTATATAAACCTTCATATTTGTAAAACCCAAAAAATACTCCTTAACCCTTGTGAGCACGCAGCCAATATATTGACTCAAGCATACGGTATGCTACATACCTTAAACCATCGAAAAATGGCAAAAAAAGAAATGTGAAATTTCAAAATTTTCAATTTAGCCCTCCGAAGCACAAAAAAAAATCCGCCGAGGCATGAAAGCCTTTCAGGAATCTCTACTTTGAGCGCTATTTACAAATAACTCTTATGAGATCAACCTTCAATTTTTTTTAATGATCAAGCTGAAGAGTTAAATTTTTTACAATTTTATTTTATATTTTGGAAACTTTACGTTTAATTCCAAAAAAACGTTTGAAAAGCAGGGTTAATTAAACCACGTGATACTTCCTCATATTAGGCTCCAGGAAATGAATGTTTATTTTAATAACTGCGCAGTTCTACTTGATACTTTTATCTGAATGTGTATATCTGTTGGGAATAAGAAAAAATTAAAATCAGTTCAAAATATTGATGAAAAAATCACGTTTTTTAAGACAAAATTGTTAATTTTCTCAATTAAATGAAATTAATAATAGGAAGCAACTTAAGGGGGTAGCAGCGATGTGGCAGATTGGTACATTATTTCGGAATGATTTATTTAAAAAAAAATGTGAAAATTTATTTTTTTATTTTTTATCTTCAATAAAAGTGTTCATTCTTGCAAACTTTAACATTTTAAATTTCTTAACATACTTAAGTATCTGTAAAAATATCAAAAACCACTTTTCATTATAACTCCATTTCCAACTTGACCCGATATGAGAATTTTTTTTGAGGGCCATATTTATAAACTTCAGGCATTTCAGGCGGGTGTAATGCGCTAATTAGTGGAAGAATCATTATCCATATGAAGAAATTTCCTCAATATGAAAGTTTTTTTTCCTTGAAAAAAAGAGAAAAACAGCTTTTTAGGAAAAAAAATCATCTTCAATTGCGTTAAAATATTAAAAAATCTCCTGACTTTGAAAAGAAAAGTAGCCTGTAACACCCGAAATTTAATTGAGATTTTTTGAAATTAATAAAATTTTTTATAAATTGCGTGCCAAATGGCACAAACCGGTGTCACAAGCAAGTGTTGTAAATTTCATCAGTAGTTCAAAAACGATATTCGATTGACCCTTCCATCGGTTGAAATACGGAAATCAAATAGATACCAGAAAATAACACAACTGATTCGGCCTGATTTTTCAAGAAAAATTCAAAAAAGCAATAATAAAAATTTTTGGACTTGATTTGCGAAAATTTTTCATAATATTTCTAAAAAAAGTCGACAAAAAATGACAAATGAACATGTTATGATTTTTTAAACAGCAGTCAGAAAATATCTAAACATGCATAAAAAAAGTTAAAGTGGCTATTTTTTTCGTTTTTATTCACAGATTTCAAAAAAAAAACAAAAAAAATTTTGGGTGAAAAATGCATGAAATTTTAATAATGTTTTAAATTTTTTTGAAAATTTTACGAATTCAAAAATAAAAGTTCGAACTCAAATCTTTCCTTAAATAGATTAAAAAATATTTTAATGAGCTGAAACACATTTATTCTGGTTTAGCTAACGATAATAAGCACAAAAAAATCAACCAACTAATTATTTCGTAAGTTAAATTTACGCCAGTCTGCCACATCGCTGCTACCCCCTTAAGACACACTAAAGATCGTGAAAAGATTGAAGCTTATCATATAAGAACTCAATTTCCGACTATAAATGACCAATACGACCATAAAGCAGGGTTGTGAAATAGACGGGGATAGCAAGGGGAGGGATCGATCCCCTGGGGAGGGATGGGGAGAGAGCGGGATTGATTCTTTTACAACCCTGCCATAAAGCGTTCACATTATTTTAGTAAATTTATTAAACTTGCACTTAATATGCCACCTTAGGAATTTTATTTCTTGTAAAATACTCTAAATTCTTCGATTATAATGTTAAATTCTAAACTTTAAAATTAGTTTAATCTTGAGAATGATATATGAAGTATCGAAACGTTGATAAATATAATGTCTTTTTATAAAATTAATGTAATTATTTGAAGATTATTACAATATTAAGGTAAATATGGTATAAGAGTACAAATCTGGCATGATTTTCACAAATTAAATATTTTTTCAAAACATATTATTTTATCCATACTGATATCGAACTAAAATATTTTGAAATTTCACTCCCAAAAAAATATTTTCCCTTAACCCTTGGAATCACAGAGCCGATATATCGGCTCAAGCCTACCTAAAACCTTCTAAAATGGGCAAAATAAATGTCACAGAATTGTTTATTCTGAAT
>SCLH01063340.1:107769-127116 GCA_004367855.1 Oikopleura vanhoeffeni
TACCTTCTTTTTTCGGCGTCTTTTTGACTTGGACTTGGTTCTTCGCTCTACTTGTGCAACTTCAGGTTCTTGTACATTTTCTTGTTTAGGTTTTCCTACTTCCTCTGCTTTTGTCACGGATAGATCCACATCGACCATGGTTGCCAAGACTTTATAATGTGGATCAACAAAAAAATCAGACAAATTAAAAATAAAATCTTTGATTTTCAAATTATTATAAGATGATAATTTTTATTAACATATTTGTAAATTTTCACGACAAATATATAAATTTTTATTTTTTTTTATAAATTAACATTAAATCGTTACTTTTTCACTTAATTATTTTCTATCCCACCTTCTGAATCAGTTTCCTTTTTAACAGATTTTTTCTTTTTTCTTCTCTTTGATTTTTCTCGTGGAGGTGGAATAAGGTCTTGCACAACTTCGGTCATCTTTTCAAAAGTTAATTAAAATTTATTTCGAATGAAAACTGAGTGAGGTTATACATTTCCGCTTGCTGATTAATTGTGTAAAGTAATTGAGATGATAATTATTCTTTCTAAGGACATATTGGCTTCAAATCAGGAGTATTTTCATTTCGAACAAAAAAAAGGATGCATTATGAATTCGGATTCATGAACAATTAACCCATGCCTGAGTACGATGTTTCATTACCAGGGTGCACAGCGGGAACCCTACAGAATGAACTTAAACTGTTGATTAAAATTCATTTGTTATTTTCCCTAGTCTAAATTCCGTAAAAACCGAGAAAAATGTTTTATTTAATTTGTTCCTAGTTTTTGCCCGATATTTTTATTGTTTTGGTCTCATTTTTTTAACTTTAACACTCCGAGGCAATATGTTTTGAGTACAATTTGCAAAAAAAATGAGCCTCCTAGACATATTTGGAGCAAAATTATTTTTTTGGGAGTGAAATTTAAAAATATCTCATTTCGATATTAGTATGGATAAAATGATATTTTTTAAAAAAATATATAATTTTTGAAAATTATGCGATAGTGGTACTCTTATAACATATTTAGTTTTATTAGTGGTACTCTTATACCTCAATATTGTAATAATAATCAAATAATTTTATTAGATCGGGAAACTAACAATTTTTTCCTATAAAACGTGATTTTTTCATGAATATTTTGAGCTTATTTAGAATTTTTTTGACTTCAAACAGATAAAGTCAATCAGACAAAAGCATTGAGTAGAACAGAGCACTGCGCAGTTATTAAGTTAAGATAGCCACAGATTTCCTGGAGCCTACCATGAGGTAGTTTCACGTGGTTTAATTAACCTTGCTTTACAAACGTTTTTTTCTAGAATTAAACATAAAATTTTTTGAATCTGAAATTTTTTTTTCGGAATATTATTTCTTTAACTTGATCATTAAGAAAAAATTGAAAGTTGGTATTATAATAATTTTCTGTAAACAACGCTCAAAGTATAGGTCCGTTTTTTTTAGATCCGCCCAAACGGCGTTTGAGATAAGTCAAGATCGGCACATACGATCTCCCTGATATTTTGGGTCATGCAATAACTTTTTACTGTGCGTTGCGTAGAAGGTAGGTGTAGTAATTTTTTGAGCCCTTTATAGAATTAATTTATGATAAATTAATATCGGTTATGACTAAAGTTGGCTCAAGGAATATCATCGTGGCAATTATTTCTTTCAGAACAATCTAGAAAAAAATCTAGAATTTTCAAAATTCGAATATTTTTTAGCTTTAACCCGCATGAAAATGGTATTCTAGCATGAAATGAACATTTTTTATTGATGAATATGACCCGCCTAGAACAATAAAAGACATAACAATTATCAAAAATCTCTTAATCGAATTTTAGAAATTTCAATTATTTTTTAGCGAAAATGTTAAACCTAATTATCGAATTTGACGCTGATTGGTTCAAAATTTCGATTCAGACGAAATTTGTTTTCGGACTTTTCATTTCCGGTTCACTTTCATTCAATTTTCTAGAATTCTAAAATTTTATTCAAAAATTCCTTCTCATCACTTTAACCGCATTTTATTTATTTACCTCAGTCAAAAAATGGCTTTATTCTAAACATTCGTCTAAAAAAAGATAGAGTTTGAAGTCGAAAAACTTGAACAATCGGCGTTCAAGTGCGATTCTAGAAAAAAAAACTAAAAATTCGAAAAATTCCTTCTCATCACATTTTTTTCTTATTTATTCGCTACTTTGTGTAAATTTTGAGACGCTTTGTATTTGGGGTCCAAAAAAAGATAGATTTTTAAAAAACCGTTGAGTGTTCTAGAATAGACTCACCACTTGGTGTGATGTAACAATGTTGACTTTGACATGTGTAATCGTTAGACGAAGGATAGATCTACAAACGAGTGTCCTCAGATTTTTCACAACTGCCCTAGAATTATTCTGAGGCGAGATTGAAAGGTACCAGACTACGACAGCTACCCCCTTTAACTACGAATTTGGACCGCTACGCATCCTATTTATAACATACCTGCGAATTTGCGTTTTTGAATACAAATAAATAGAAAAGAATTATCTAAGGTTATTTTTTTTGATAAGAGTAGTGCATATAAGATTTTTGAGATGATATTTTATGTTGCTTATTTAAAAAAAAAATGACACTTAAAGGGATTGTGGGTGCTTCCAGCAATGTGCTGGGGGAAATAAGCCGTTTTAAAAACTCAAATATCTTTTGTGAGAATTGAGTGAACGTTTATTTTTCCAATTGTTCATTGTAGTCCGTAACCATGAGAAGGCAAAAATTGATTTATTTTTAGAATATATTATCACATCAACCTTTACATGCTTAAAACCTTATTGTTGCTATTTCTCTCCCTTAAAGTTTACCGTCATATCCACGTATCCGAAAATACCATTATGCCAGTATTATTTGTCAGAAAAAAATTCTCTTCAATATTGACTGATAATTTTTTCAATTCATTTTAATTTTCCGGGATTTTTTTGAAAATTCATTGCTATAGTTAAATATAGGCAAAATGTACATTATTTTACAAAAAAAGTATAACGCACGAACGGTACATGCGATTTCTTTTCTCTTTTTCATAAATCATTCTCGATTATCTTACTAAAATTAAAGACTGAAAAAATTTCAATAATTTTTGTCAGATTTTTCGCAATCACAATTTTATGCAGATTTCGCGCAGTAAATTATAACATTGATTAGGCTAAAAATTTAAATATTGAAAAAGGGGCAAAAATTGTAACAAATATGATATTGAAATACTTTTATTTAGGTTTTTGTTTCTGTGATTATTATTTTTTGTAATTTGAGACTATCCGATGTCTAGAATTGTGAATTAATTATTTATTTTTGCAAGCAAATCCGATGTTCTAGAACTAGTTAGTCGATAGTAAAAAACTTTTTTCGCTTGCAATCAATTTCTTATGTGCTGGATCGTCGGATACAAGAAAAGCAATACCGAATTTGAGACCGTGGTTGAAAATAACTACTGCACCCACAATCCCCTTAAGTGGACACTAAAAATTAAAATTGAAAGAAATAACTGAATAAATTATTTTTAGTATCAATCGCGTCACCTCCAAGTAATTTAGAGGTGGTCTGAGAACTTTTGTTTTTCGACTAATGACAACTTTAAATCACATCTACCAAGCGTTTTCAGTTGCATGCATATAATTTTAATTTCAGCAAGAAAACAAGCTTCATCATAGAGATCATTTAATTTTGGCGCGTTTTTGATACCGTCTTTCAGTTTTTCCCTAGAGCAGCTCAAATTTTGAAGTCAAATAAAGAATTTGAGAAATGTGATTGAATTTTTTTAATAATTTATTTGCAACTTCGACAAAATAATTTTCAAAAAAGTTCTAAAATATATATTTATGCTTTCCATCAATTCAGCATTACATTCAGCATACATGCCATCAAATTGTCGATGACATTCTTTTATCATGCCTACTTAATTTTAAACGGCGAGAAAAGAAGTTTCTTCGATAGTTAAAGCTTTAAAATTATTCGTTATGATATCGTTATGAATCGTAATAGAACCGTAATGATATCGTAATCGACGAAATATTTATAAAAACGAATAATTAATGTCCCATCATTGTTAAAAATTTCCAAATTTATGTCAGAAATTGGTCTAAAATAACTTGATAATTTCCACGGTATTGAAATTTTCATTTTTCGAAACAAAATTCGAGCGAAAACTACGAATTCAAAATCTTATATGGCATCGATTTGAGAAGATCCGCTCAGTGTAACTCAAAATAAAATTCTGCGAAAATTTCACGTTTCTTAATTTTTCGGTTTTAAACTTCAAAGTCAAATTATAAATTGTTTATAAGTTGGTTGATTTGTTTACCGAACGATTGAACTGGAAGTATAAAAACTTTGTTCGGGAAAAATATATTCTTTCTCCAATTTGAGAAGGAAAAACTTCAAAAATGAAAATTTTTAAAGCCATCTTATTAGCATCCGTTTTTGGGAAAAACGATGACAAAATAGACCAGAATTTTTATAGAAGAATTTCGCATTCATCAGAAGAAACTTTGGATGTCAGAGACAAAACTGCAGAAGAGGATATTAAAATAAAATTCAGATATGCTCTGAAAGTATTTTTGTCGATTTGAAATACCGTTCACTAAGGAATGTGTTGCACGAAATAGCAAAGAACATTTCAGTTCACAGAGTGTATTAAAAGCATAAATAAAATCAATTCACAGAAAATTTAAAAAAAACAACAATTTGCTTTAATAATTTTGATCGATTTGAAAGATATTAAAACTTGACGTTTCCTTAATTTATAGCCATAGAGTTTATGAAAAACTCGCCATGTTTTAACGATCCATAATTAACGGAACGGTGTTTCAATATAAAACTATTTAACGAGGTGATTTCACAATGGTGGGTCTCAAGGATATTCAGAAGACAACTAGGTCTTATAATAACACTTAAAGGCCTCGGTGCTATCAGACAGATCCGGAGATGTGCGCTCGATGAAAAACTTTTTACTGTGTATATATTCCCTTCAATATACCATCAAAGTTATGTTACACAATCTAGAAAACTTTTGTATCTTTTGAATTCTCGTATTATTGCTTTTTAACAAAATTTTGAGTTTGATTTTAACTTTTCAACTTGTCAAATTTTAGAATATTTTTGGAAAAAGTTCCGAAAATTAAAAAAAATTTCCTTATTTTTTTTGAATAATTTGTTAAGAATTAAATAGAAAAAATCTTCAAAAAAGCAACTTTAACTTTTCGAGTAGATGACCAAATGTTTTTTAAACCTCTTTAAAATCGAATAAATTGGTATGCTTTTAGAAAATCAAATGACATTATTTTTTGGTCGAAAATATTTGTATTATGTAATCAAAAATATATAAATTTATTTTCACTCAACTTGCTGAATTGTTAAGCCGTCCCAACAACCAAATTCAATTTATTTCATTCATCTCATGAAAAAAATTTCGATGTGCCAAATTTTTTTTTTGGAAATTTCAAATTTTTGATTCTGACATAGAAATCGTATGAAAGGAAAAAAAATAATTAAATTCAGTTGTCGGGACTGTTTTTCCCGGTTTTTATTTAATAAAAATAAAAGAACTATTTTATCTCAATGGTGGATTTTGAATACGATAAGACCCTTTTGAAATCGATGGTCTCAAATTTCTTTCATTTTGTGCTCAGTGTGTTCACCGTAGGCGAAAACCAATTTTGAGAAGAAAAAATATTTTTAAAAAATTACCACAAGGTGGCTGGAGGCGTTGAAAGTTCAAAGAGTTGGAAAATTGCAATTCATTGAAAAATTTGGTGTTATGGTCCAAAATAATTTGTGACGCATTTTTTTGCAAGATTAAGGAAGGAACTACAAATAAGCATTTTCGGTTTTTCTCATGAGCTCTTAGTTTTCAGTATATTTTACCGAGAAAATGTGAAATCAGAGTCGCATACCCCCTTTAATTGACAAATTTTTGTCATTTTAAGTACCCTTAACAATCATTTTTTTATTTGTAACACAATTAAAAAATATTTTTTCTTGCATAATTTAATCATGCGGTTTTATTTACGGAGTCAAAAGTGACTTTTGAGCATTTTTATTTTTCAACCAATCAGCGATCGGAAAAATTTTGGAAAATTTTAAGAAAGAATTTAATGAAATGAATTTTTAAAAAATTTCCTATCTAATGGTTACTTTCATTTATTTGTTATAATGAGCTTTCCTGTAAATGCTAAATACCGTGTTGCTGTTTACACCACCAAATCATGGAATCACCTCTAGCACCACCTGTGGGTATATGAGACTCATAGTTGCTAATACCGTTTCCACAAAGTCGATGCTTGCGCATTTTTCAATCACCCTAAATCATCGATTTAAAATATTTCGAGTTTTCGGACACCTCTATTTCCGGTGATTCACCAAGTGCTCCTCACTGTGCATAAAATCTGAGATGACAATCTGAAGCAGAATTGTACGTTCTACACAAAAAAGTAAGTCAGCATTGTGAAAAAATATGCACATTTTGCTTTGTGTTGCGAAAACGAAAAAAAAATTTTTGACCACTTTAAACAGCGCCACCGAATGGTCGGATGCAAAAAAAAATATGACCAAAATTTTGAGCGTCAAAAACTGTTCGAGATCTGAAATTTTCAAACTTATAGGACCTTTTTATCAGGTACTGATTTTTTACTCGGGGGCCTTTTTCGTGATTTATCGGTTTCGCTCTTTTGCGTCACTTGTTGAAATTTTTTTAACTTTTAGGATCACTATTGTGATCTTTGATAACAATGTGTTATGTGGTGTTATTTTTCGTCTAATTGAGACATTCTCGACGTCCAAAATTTGATACCCTCGGGATTTGACCTTACACCTCCTGTGAGACTCTGGGTCGAATTTCAAAAATTTGAGAATTAAACCCCCTAGGAAAACTCACAAAGATGCTTAAAACACTGACAACTTGTTGAATTATAATCACGCGTAGGCGCTAGCTTGATTTTATTTTTTAGTAATTTTTTGGTGATTTATTGATTTTGCTCTCTTGCGCCACTTGTGGAAATTGTTTTTAAATTTAAAGGAAATTTTCGTGATTGCTGATGCCGATTTGCCATGTGGTGAAATTTTTGGTCAAATTGAGACATTTTCGACGTCCAAAATTTGAAACCCTCGGAATTTGAACTTACACCTGGGGTCGAATTTTAAAATTTTGAGATAAAAGTCCCCAGGAATACTTACAAGGATTCTGAAAACACTAATAACTTGTCGAATTATAATAAAACAAAAAATGTTTCAGTGAATTTCAATTTTCCAACTATTTGAACTTTCAACGCCTCCAGCCACCTTGTGGTGAATATTTAAAGAAATTTTTTCTTCTCAAAATTGTTTTTCGCCTAAGGTGAATAAACAGAGCACAAAATGAAAAAAATCTAAGACCATCGATTTCAAAAAGGTCTTATCGTATTCAAAATCCACCAATTTTGACACTTTCAACCGAAATTTCCCTTTTTCAGTGTGTTTTCAAAAAAAGACTAACAAACTAAAAATAATAGTAGATCTTAAAAATAACAAATTAAACTAAGTAAGCTCTAAAGTGTCACTTTTCCTATGAAAAAGTTTTTATTCGGAAATTCCGAAGTGGAAAAAAGTTAACTATCAAGAGAACGAAAATTGAAAAAGTGCGAATCTGTCTCTAATCACCGATGCCCTTGAAGCCAAACTCAATTTCAGAAGAACAAAACTATTCAGTTTCCACGCTGGTGGTCTGAATTTGAAAAAATCAGCCGTCTGATTAGTCCTCCAATGAACTTTTTGGTTTATTTTCTGAATGTAAAATATTCCGATTTTTTTTTGCTTTTTTTGAGTGCGGTTCAAAAATTGATCGAAAATAATTAACATAACCGGTGACATCGTTATAGGTCCAATGACAATTTTGTTTATTAAGAAGGTACCCGACATGATAAAAAACATTTTGACATTTTAGAGGCCAAATATCTGAAATAATACACATTGCAGATCCCCATAATTTTATAAAATGAGATATTAACCCAAAATCTCACCTCTTTATAATCGCAGATCACTTATTGCTCGACCAATCAGGAACGAGCTTCAAAATAGAATGATGTTGTAAGCTCAATTCTCCGTTTAAAGAATATAAATATTATTTTTAGATTTTATTAATCACCCAATTATTATTTACGACAAATACTGGTGAGTTACAGTGATTGATAAAGACTTGGAAATTAAAATCTGAGTCATTTTTTTAAACATTCAGCCTCTCACCCAGTAAAAAGACTGGGTTTTCTTTCTTTTAAGATCTCAGCATCCCCGACTTCCTTTTGACTGAATTTACCTAAACACAATATGCACCTTTCGATAAGCATAATGTCCATACAGTATATTTTACCAATCAAATTGAGTCTCGTGCATTTCTGCTTTCACCTAATCTTGAAAACCTAGTTAAGGTTATCTGAGATTTTAATTTTATCATAAATGTACCAAAAATGTCTATTTTGTGCAAAATCTTTCAATAAAGTTATATTATTATTGAAAAAAAAATACGTACGCAAGTCTTCAACTATTGCTTATCAATTTTTTATAATAAATCAGCTTCAGAAATTGCAAAAAAAAAAGTCTTTTCGGGATTATTTTAAAAATCTAAGGCAAAAGCCTACTCCTCCCTGAATTTTTTTAGTTCTTTGTTTCAAACCGACATGATTTAATAGATGATGAGTCTGCGGAGAGCTGTTACTATCGACACATTAAGGTTTTTTTCCCCTGAAAATGGTACTTTTCATTTCTGAAAATATAAAAATTTTGATTCGAATATTTTTGCTTTTTTTTAGCATTTTTATCAAATATGCTTATAAATCCGGAAAAATGTTTGAAAAATAATGAAAAATAAATTCCTTGACGGAGTATGAGGATAAAGATACTACCGGTTTGTTTCAAATTGTTCATACTTTCCGTATATTATGAAGAAAATATATTTAATGTTTAAAATTTCTACGTGATCATTTGACTTATGATAAAATGGTTTTTTTAACCAGCTTCTCCGGATCTTGGTCTTTTTGATATTGCTGAGTAAATCAAGAAGTCTTTAAGAACTTGTTTGCCCCTATAAAATTTCGCTAAAACTAATCTTATCCATAGATGGTAAAACCTGTACTGTAAAGCCTTTACGGTATAGGGAATTCCTATAAGGGATTTTTTTTCTTAAACAAGTAAGATATTTATTTAAATATCACGGTTAAGGTGTTCTTGATCCGGCTGCTCAGAAAGCTGTTGACTTGGTTGATGATTCTCTGATATTTTCGAATGTTGCCGCAGTTCAGTTCAGATGGGATTGGGATCTTGATTTTCAAATGTTGCCTGGAATACCAGGAAAATAGTCAAACAATCATTTAAGACTAAATTGATAATGTGATTAATGTGAATATTTTCATTTGGAAAATTTCGATATTTTTTGATCATTTATGAAAGGAGTCAAACAGCCAGGCTTCGATGATGCAATGAACGGATCCGAAGGAAGGGATCGTAATTTGATTAATGAAAACCAATGTTTTTTAGTTGCTATTAAAGTTTTTAATACTACGCATTTTGGTGGGTTACTACATGCGAATCTATCGTGAAACACCTTATAAAATTGTTCGGCGTCATTTCGAACGCCTACTCGTTTTTCATTAATGCACGAGAATTTATTTTCCTGTTCTTATATATATCGGTGAATGTGCCCATATCTCCGAATTTGCCAATATCGCCGAAATTTTTGTGCAAAAACTTTCAGCGATATTGGGCCCCCTGTATTTTGTTTTTAAACCAGGCGACTCGAAAAACTGGGAAATTATATCGAAATTCTAGCAGAGAGCCCATTTTTAGTTAATTTAAGCCACATATTGGCATTATTACTCAGAATGAGCTCTCTTCTCAGACTTTTAATATAGCACGGTATGCTTTGCAAAAGCTAAAAGGTTATTAGTCCCTGGTTTTAAAGTCTTAGGGGAAGTAAGCAAATGAGAAATTATTTAAAGAAATTTTCGTGATATTTTTTTCCCGTAACTGTTTGCTCTAATACTCTCAAATGAGGCATCATTGAGGGCAGTTATTAAGATATATTTGAATTGTGACAAGTTTTTATCAGAAATTATTTCATTTGTTTTTGTTAAAGCAACTTTTCGAATGTACAAAATCTATTTTTTTGTTTATTCACAGAGCGTTTGAAACAGAAAATAGATTTTTTTTGAATGTCGATCCGTGCACACAGATAATGGAGAAACTGATGAAGCAATAAATGTGGACGGCCCAGTTCCTAACAAACAAAAGTTGCGACAAAAGAAAAAAAACTCGAACAAAAAGAGGAAAAAAGGTGGATAATAAAAAAATTAAATTTGCTGTTTTGATTTTCAAATAAATTCTAACATATTTGTTCGGTTTCAACACTTTTGATCCAAATCAATTTGCTGAAAAATAACGGCTTATTTCTCTCGCGATATTCATAAATTTTAAGAATGTGCAAAGAAATCAGAATCATAAAACATCGTATTTCTAAACTGAAAAGAAATAATTTGCACGGCTTCAATAAAACTTTAATTGTTCTCAATCATATTCGATGTCATATAACTTTTTTCAGTTCAAGATAAAAATGTCATTTCTGCACAATATTTGAATGAAAAATTTTATTCAGTAGCGATTGTAAAATTATTTGTACCACTCCTGAATATTAATTTCTTTGATAGTATTTTTATAATGACCCGAATTATCATTTGTAACTGAAGCGCTTAAATTATGCAGAATTTTCATTTTTTCCTGAACTTTTAAAAAATTTAATAACACTCTTGAAATAAAAGCTGGCACACTCAATAATGAGTTGTGATTTAGATTTTTGCAATTTGTTCACCATGAAATTTTTTTCTCATTCGCTAGAATACTATACAAATCACAGAAAAATTAAAAAAAACGCTTAACCCTTGGAATCATAGAGCCGATATCCCTTTATCACCTTTTGGTTAGATTGCGTAGCCACAACGTTAAAAACACACGTTAAAAGGAGTAGTGGCTACGCAATCTAACCAAAAGGTGATAAAGGGATATATCGGCTCAAGCCTACCTAAAACCTACAAAAAAGGGCAAAAAAAAGGTCACGGAATTGTTTCTTCAGACGGTGATTTCGAAAAAAATACTCATTTTTGTTTTGGATATTTGGTTTGAATATTACAGGGAGTTGATTTTTTGAGATTTTTCGCCGAAGTTTTACTTCCGGAAAAATTATTTCGAAACTAGACATCAAATACAAATGTGGGATAAGCCAGTTTTTAAGAAAGTGTTTTGTGCATACAAAACACTTAACAGTGAAATTTAATCGTATCTTGGGACAGTTATTTTTTTGGGAAGTGAAATTTCAAACATTTCAATTTAAGTATTCCATGAAAACAATTATTTATTATAAAAATTTATTTAATCGGTCCGAAGTTGTCCACACTGTCACTTGATCATTATATAAAATTGAAAATAATAATAAAAAGTGTATTAATCTGCTTTTATTTGGAAAATTAGCCATTTTTCCTAGAAATTTGTGATTTTTTCATCATTTTTTTTTACGTTTTTAAAAATAACTTTTGATTGAGGATATAAAGATCTAATTGAATTAAAGATTGACGTAGGGCAGATACTTGTGCGTTGGTACCCATGAAAATAAAATTTGTGAAGACTACGATGAGCACGAACCACGTGATATTCTCCACCTTGGTTTTCAAACTATATTTTCTAGAACTAAAAATCATAATTTTAGAATTTAAAATAATTGATGCAGAATAATAACTTTTCAACTTTCTATTGCAGAAGTAATTGGAGCTTCAACTACCTTGAGCTTTCTGTAAACAACGTCCAAAGTAGAGCCGATATATCGGCTCTGGTGCCTTGGCGGAACTTTTTTTTCTGTGATTCCAGGGGTTAAGTTAAAAAAATTTCCGAAACAAGTAGGTTTATTTTTTCGTAGTCAATCATATCAATCTTTTATTACAAGTTTATTTTAAAAAATGTATTTATTTGACGTTTCGGTTATTCCATAATCATAAAGTGAAGGAGTTTTGAATAAAATATAGAGAAAATAATTTTTGTTTCGAGCAGATTGTGTTAATAAGCGAAGAAATTAAACACATTTTGTTTCAGTATAAGAATCGGGCCTCAGGTGCGCACAATCTTTGTATACAGTCCACTACCTCTAACTGGAACACCCCTAACTTGAACACTTTCTCTAACTGGAACGCTTTTTTAGGGTCGGTCTATTTGTCTTTAACTGGAACAGTAAAAAAATTTGCTTTTTGAACTGATCTATATTATGAACAGCATATATTTTTTAGGTCGGTAAGTCTCCAGTTAGAGGTGGTGGACTGTAATACAACTGTAATTTACAAATTACTTCATAATATTATTAATATGATATATTTGCTGAGGATGTTCAATTCTTATTTGATAGATAATGTTCGGTATTTTTTTGAAATACTATTTTGTTTTGTTTTTCAAATTAGCCGGTTTCAGATTCAATCTATCGTTTTTTATTATCCAAGAAGGTAAAAAATTCAGTCACGCCAAATTCCAATGAAATTATTAATTGACTTGATCAATTGATCGGATTATTACCGCCGTTCAAAAGTGCAAAATTTCACTTATTTCACAATAAAAATCTAAAACGATAAAATTGGACCGGTTTTCGTCGTAAATTGTTATCAAGTGCATTTTTATCGGACTAATTTTTAATGATCTATAATAATACTATATGTGACAAAGAGTACTTTATGTCAGAGTTAATTTTTTCGAATTGAAAAAGTTATATTCTCTCTAAAAGTCAGTTTAATTTTTTTCTCAAGTTTGCAAGTGAAATCTCATCAGAGATAAGATAAAGAAAATGTTACCGCTGGTTTTGGGAGCACTTATTGGACAAACCTTGAGTGCAACTGAGGTAATTGCCTATAACAGTCAATAACCAATTTAAAGTGGTTTGCTCTGAAAACATTTATTTTTTGAACTCTAAATATATACTAAAATTAGCATTTATGAACGGGATGAAAACTATTGACATCGAAAAGGTTGAGCCGCGGCTATTCTTCTCCTGATTTTTTTGTATATCATAATCTCTGCAATTAATTTCTCAAAAAATGAGCCTAGGCATATCTTTCGGACTCAAAGCTCGGTAATATCCTGGCGTTTGAAAGACTATCGCTTCCGAACACAGGAACATTCCTCTTAGAATTCTTCACATTGGAAGATTCTTCACATAAAAAGAGAAGCTATCGGGGAATTATTTTTGTAGAATAGATAATTTTGAGAATCTTCGGGATAAACCTTGGACAGCAAGGAGAATGAGATTTTATCCAGCCTAAGGTGGGAATGGCTCAAAAATTTGCTTAACATTTTAAAATTCTGTTCAAATTTTAGCTCTTGAAAAAATAATAAGTTCAGTAGAGAAAACTCTTAACAAATTGTTAGCTACTGCTCAAAAGTGAGTTTTCTTGAAGTATTTTGCGAACAAATTTCAAATTCAAAGCTTAAACATAGGCAGTTTCAAAAATACTATTTTATTTTTAAGCAGTCGCTGACAATTGTGTAATTAATTTTTTCTACTGAACGTCATTTTTTAAGAGCTACAATTAAATATATAAATTATATAATATAATATATACATAATTCAACAAATTTTCAGCAAAAAAGTTTGCCGTTTCTCCCTTAAGGGGGTGGTTGTCGCAAAATGAGGCTCTAGAAACAAATTTTATTTTTATTCCTTTTTTATGAAAATATTGAAACCTACAAGCATTTTGGTACTCGTTTTATCGTGATACATAGCCAGGAAAGCACTTTTTGATGAGTTCGAAAATATTTCGTATGAAAAAAGTTGAGATTTCTTGATTTTTGGAAATTTGAAACACGATTTACAGAAAAACGAGTCAGAAATTTTGACAAAACTTACCTTGGGGTTTTGCATGGACTCTTCAGCTGCACATTTATCTAGGTTTCGAATGTGTGACTTTAAAATCCAGGGAGGAGATACATTTTGATTGAGACCCCTAAACCACGGTCATAAAACAGTTTTTTAGTGATACTGAGAGCAAATTCAAGAATTTTCAAAAAAACTCACTTTGGTGTTTTGCTCACGTTCTGTCCGGTTAATTTGAACCATAAATAATTGTTGTACCCTCAAAACTCATGGAGGAGATACATTTTGAAAAAATAATTCCGTTATTTTTGTAAGCACGTTTCTGATTGGACGAGCCATTCGTCACTTTTGATTTACTTTTAGGATGCAAGATTTTTGTTCAAATATATCAGAAAGAGGTAATGTTTGGTCGGACAATTTGTACTTTTGCTTCAATTGGTCATTGAAAACCCCATTTTCGCCTTAAAATGCGACGACCACCCCCTTAAGGGGGTGGCATGAGTCTAGCAGATTGGTACATTTTTTCAGAGCAATATATGAAAGAAAAAAATGTGGAAATTAATTTTTTAGTTTTAAATCTTCAATAAAAGTGTTCATTCTTACAAGCGTTAACATTTTTATTTTCTAAACATAACTAACTATAGTTAAAAATACAAAAAAACACTTTTCACTCTGCATCAATTTCCAGCTTAACCCGAGTATAGAATTTTTTCAAAGACGATATTAATAAACTTCAGACATTGTCGGGTGTACTCCGCTAATTAGTTTTCTAATTACTCTGCACAGTCGAAAATTTCTTTAATATCAAAGTTTTTTTCCATGAAAAAGGGTAAAAATTGACAGAAAGTAGAGAAAAACAGCTTTTTTTGAAACAAAAATTGACTGTTAATTGCGTTTTGATATTAAAAAAAGTGTTAAAAATTTCATCAACAGTTTCAAAATGATTGATAAGGTCGCGCGACCTTACCGGATTAGTGACATACGCGATAATAGATTGCCAAAACATTTAATTATGTGATTCTGGCATGATTTTATGAACAGTTAAAAAAACCACGAATTAAAAATTGGACTTGATTTGGGGAAAATTTCAGAATTTTTCTGAATGAGCCGATAAAAAATGAAAAATAAAAATTATGTTTTTCAAACAGCGGTCAGAAAATATTGTAGGAATCCATGAAAAGTTAAAGGCTATTTTTTTGGTTCTACCCACAGATTCATAGTATAAACCAAAAAAGAGTTTGGACAAAAATGGCGAACTTTTCATAATGTTTGCTTTTTTTCAAATTTTTACGAGTTTCAAAGATGAAAAACCCGACACTCAAATCCTTTCCTTAAATAGATAAAAATGATTTTATGAAGCTGAAACATATTAAATCGGTTGCTAAAACTAGAATAAGCATGAAAAAATATACTGACTTACTATTTTTCGTAAAGTTTATTGAAGTTCCAGGGTTCGGTTTATGCCACCCCCCCTAAAAAAATTCGTAATTTTCTTTCTAAATTATTTTGTTTCTATATTGCCCTTTTTTTAAAGTTTAATCTGCAGCCATTATTTTAATAATATAACATATTAACGTTGGTATTCCAAACCAACAACCCGTTTATCCACAATTACAGTCATTTCATTTTACTTCTGGAAGTATAGTTCAGTGAAATTGCTCAAATGGAAAGTATTGTTCTAGACTTTGCGGTTGATCGAAAACATTCACTAGAATTTTAACATTGTGAAAATAAATTAAAAAGAGATTTCTTGAAACAGGTAAATTTTTGGTGTACACATTCTGATAAATTTTGACTTACGGCTGCTTATTATCGCAAAATTTCTTAAGTAACTTGTTTGGCGCGTAATAAGACAAATATTTCAAATTATGGTTACGTAATATTGACTAGAGAAATAATGTATCAAATTCAGGGTTACATAAGATTACCGTAACATAAGGTGGCTGCAAAATTTAGTAAAAGGTCTGAGATTATGCCGGAAGAAATTTAAAGTGGGTAACCGCGTACGTTCTTTATTTGAATCTTGAAATTTGGACCGAAAATTATTCTGTTTTAAAGAACGTTATCCTGGAATAAAATATTTTCTAGATGCATCGAACCATTTTTTGGGTGTTGCTCAGTACTCCGAGGCCTTCGGGTGACCGAATTTCAATGATGAACCACAAGCTCTCATTCAATATATTCATTTTTGATTTGGTCGAATTTGGCGGAGTGAACCCAAATTTGGTCAACTCCGAGGACCACCCCATTTTTACATTAGAAGTTCAAAAAGTTCAACCTTGGTTTATTTTGAATTCGTTTTCGACAAAGTGGGCTCTGGATCGCCGGGTCAGAAAAATTGCGCAATGGAACTGTTTGAGAAAATAAAAATCGTTGAAATACGTTAAAATTCAACGAATTTCGTTTTGTATTAAATTTCTGAATTGGAAAGTCTTAGCCCGTTTATATTGGTTTTAATCAATAATTTCGAGGACAATCTGATTCAGTGTTCTAAAACGGAATCGGGAAAATTTATAACCACTCGGAGATCGGGATTGAAAAACTCATTCCCGTTTAGGAAAACACTTGCATTGTCGATAAACCCGATTTTATTTCGGGCACGCCAAGTCTGAGGAGAGATTAAAAAAACAAATTTAGGAAATTTTACTACCATTTTATATTATTCAAAATATTTACTGATGCAATCAATTTTGTACATTCCAATCACAAATTAAAAGTGACCTCAACGACTATGGGCGTTTAAATCGGGCCCAATTTTAGCTGATTTCCCAAGAAATCGAATGGGGACGGATAATTCGGAGGCGGTTTTTGGGGTTTCGGGGTTTTTTTTTTGGGACGGAGGTTTGCCTGACAAACAACTGCTTGGCAGAAGGTGGCATTTAAATGGAATTAGTAATATCAATAGTTATTACGCTACAACGATATTCATTAGTTCAATTCGAGGGACCATTAACCCGTGTGAGCACAAAGCTTAAATAGGCTTTCTGCATATTAAAATATCTAAATGCAAAAACATCGCAGAATTGTCGTGCGTCGAATACATTATAAAAATTTGCAAAGGATGTCAAAAAAATAACTTTATTGTTTTTTTCGGGGATTTGTTTCAATATTCGGAATATGTTGATTTTTGAATTTTTTTAATCTTTTACTTCTTGAAAATTGCGACGTTTGCGTAATTAAATTTGAGTTGCAAGTTTTTTGGGAAAGTTCTTTTGTTCCATAGTTGACCAGTCAAAACAAAGATAATTGATATTACGAACAGAAAATTTTTTTTCAAGGATTTCAAAAATTGTCATTTTTAGTGTTCACGAATATTTTAATTATTAATATTAATTCGAGCGATTAAATATTGTCCATAAGGTCACTTGGACTAGTGACCTAGTGGACTATCGACCCAGAATAATATCAGAGTTTTACGAATTTGCTTTTATAGGGGGATAACCATTTTCATTTCAAAAATTTTTAGACTGATTTAAAACAATTTTGGATTGAATAATAGACCAAAAGGAGAAATATACCAATAAGCTCAGATTCCTTTTGAATCGTTCCAAAGAGCAATAATTGGAACACCACTGTGAGCTTGGATTACGTAGATTTGCTGTAATCTTGCTCTTATCATAATTTTTCTAAAACTAAAAATCAATGTCTAAATCAAATGTTCGGATGCAAAATGTAATCGTTTGAACTTCCTTATGCAGAAAAAATTTTGAACCTAACTCCTTGGCTTTGTAATACGCGCTTGAGGACCTATTATATATAATATAGGCTTCCTTCAAGCGCGTTACAAAAAGCTGATATACGCAATATTAGGGCCTTTGGTGTGCCTTTGGCGGCTTTTTTTCGTGGTCACCACGGTTAAGTGAGGGCCCAATCTTTTCAAATTAATCTAATGAATTTTGGCGTTCTTTCTTCGGGAAAAAACCTTGATTCGAAAATGATTTTGATTAATCGAAATCAGAAATTCACGTTCGGACTTCAAAAGAATTATCATCCCCTGGAGGCACAGAGCCGTTTTTCGTTATAGCCAGCTTCTCTTGGTAATTCACGAGGGATGAAAGTTTTCCACGTCGAGGCCCTATCGGACCATTATTCAAAAGAAGCGTGGTTAAACTTAAATAGGAAATGAACTGAATATCTGTAGGAGGCCGCGTAAGCGATATAGAAATTCATCTTTTTGGGGGTTAAGTTATGTTGAGGTTTAATGATAAGCATCAGATGAAACCCAAAAAAATTAATAATTTCGACATGTTTTTTCGGGCCTCGACCGGTCCAGTCTTAAATAAAAATTTTCATAGTATATAGATAGTAATACATTTAACTCGCTTTTAGACTCGGTATCTTAAACACCACCCTTGATCACTTTAATCCCTATTTGTAAATTGCAAATTGAAGCATTAAAACTTTCTGAGGTATAAAATTTTACGGAAATCATTTATATAACGCCTGAGAGTTCTATGACTTTGATTTGACTATCGAATATAAAAATTCCAGGTTTTTATTTGTTACCCTATTTGACCATTTTTTGAGCAAATTGAACGTATGAGTTGTTTTTCTGACCAATTACTAAGTAAAATATTTGTTCCCCAACTGTTCTCTCATCTGATAATCGGATTCTGTTATTTGAAAATTAAGTTAATAAAAAAAAATTTTCAAAATTGTGTTGCCCTGAATTTAAATTTTCGGACTGGAAGCGGTTTGAATCCACTAATGGTTGTTTCTGCATCAAACAATTTGGTTCTGCCCATTCAGGTTTTACAATGGAAGTGAAGTGTGCAGAGAGTTTTTTGAAGAACCTTAACGATGAATGCGCGGTTGTTTTTTTGGTAACGTGCGAAAATTTCCTAGAATACTTTTTACAGTAAATAATACGTATTTTCAAAATTTGGGTTACCAAGGTATTCGGGGCTTACAGTCACGATAGTTTGTTAAATTAAGATTTAAATGCTATTTATGTTCAAGTAAACCACCGGTATGTTTACAAGTTTTTGAATAGTGGCCTATCACTTATTGTAAATACATATTAATTTTTATTTCATATTTGATTCTGGTATAAATCCGGGTCCAGTTAATTAACCAAAACTCAATTGAAATGAGCAAGCATTGAATTAAAATATGTCAAGTGATTCTCAAGCAATGGGACCCAACTTTCCTAAATATTTAATCATGACCAGAAAAACCAAACAGAAATAATTGTGACTGTTCCCGGACTTTGAGTCAATCAGTTTGGCTTCAGTCTTAATTTGACAATTTATTTCCCGTGTTATATCATTCCCCTAGGGAAGTAGAATGTTATTTCTGGTTTGGTCTGTACATTTTACTACTTAACCCAACCTTACTTCAGAAGTTCAAACAGCTGACGTACTCAGCGGTGGCCAATTGGCCACCTGCCTTCAAAAAATCATATTTGTATTATCCAAGTATCCGTTAGCGAAAATACATTTTCGTTTTCTTTTCTTGTCTT
>SCLH01063341.1:10819-33131 GCA_004367855.1 Oikopleura vanhoeffeni
CCGCACATTGATTGAGAGGGCGATAAATTGAAAATATAATAATTGAAACTTTATGATATTTAAATAAAAAAAACATAAAATCGAAATTATTACTTTTTCATCAAAATTTCTTTAAAAAGGCCCTCTCAAGAAAGCTGTCGATGCCTTGCTTCTTAAAACCGCTCAAAAATATATAGAAAGCGTCATCGACCAGCTCAAATAATGCAATAAAATAAATCCTGCGTGTACATATTTTTTAAAAAAACAGACAAATAAACAGATAAAAAGGAATAAAGTAAAGTTTTTTATACCTTTCTCTATTTGTTGGTTCGTTCTCCACCGCTTTTTTCGTTACTTCTTCATTATTTAGAATTTTTGCCACATGGAGATTTTGCTGCACCATGATTCCAAGGAAGACTGCATTCACCGCCAATAAAATTCCGCTGAAAAATCAATTATTTTTTGAATAAAAGTGTCAAAAACAATTGTATGTTTATGTTTTTTAGGAGTAAAAAGAGAGAGATATTCTCCTCTTTATCGTGAAATCCTCTCGGTGTCATCCGAATAGAAACAACCATAAAGTTGAGGTGGAGTCGGTGTAGAACACGTCTTGACATTCGCGTATCGTTCGGCCCGTCAACTCATTTGATATGATTGTGACTAAAATTTCTCTATAAAAAAACAACGGTTTATTTATTTTTAACATCTTTCATCTCGAAACGTAAAACACAAAAACTAAGTATATGGGGTAAGATGAATTCTAAGACTCAATTACATATAGGATATGGCAAACTAAAATAGTCAATAAAAATAAATAAACATTGGAATTATCTTTTTTGGTAATTAAAAATGTTACAAAATTATATGGTACGTCGCAATATATCATTTCAACTTTCCTACTGTCCAATCACAGTTCGCTTTAAATGCCCACATAATTTTAATAATAGGGGGTCTGGTGAAACTATGAATTTTCTAGAAATACCCTAAAAAAATTAAAAATGACCCCATAATAGGATGTATAAGCTCAGAAGAATGTTTAAATTGCGACTTAATGATATTTAGATATCTAGAACGTTTCATACGAGAATGAAGTTGGGTTTGTTTTTTACTCTACTAGGTATAAGTGATCTAAAAAATGACACCTTAAAAATTGGTAAAAACATTTTGTTTCTAAAGATAGCAATAGTGTCTTTTTTCCAAACAAAAGAGACCTGTATCTAAGCTGCAACCGTTGTTTGTAAAAATAAAAATATAAAAATGCTCACTAAATATCAGATTATTATTTAAAATAAGAAACACCCTAATATATTTAACTTAAATTATTCAATCTGCATAAACCTGTATTAAGTTCTTATTTTTCAAAAAAGAACCATTCCTGTACCTTGAGAATGCGAATAAACAAAATAATAATAATAATAATTTAATAATTTAACATTTAGGGAACATTTTCGAAAAACCTACAGCTACGGATGTGGTATGACTATTAACAAAACCGCTGTATCCCCTGAAAAGCTATAAAAATCGGTGCGTTTATCGGTGTGAACTTTGATCGGCTGTAACCATTCTACGACTATGATGAGGCAAGGGATCGGGCAATAAAAAAATCGAAAAAAATTTATCTGAAAAATCACTACCCTTGGTTAACTTGCTTAATCAGAAAATCGAAGAAAAGTCAAAAATAGAAATTTTCAGAAATCAATTTACTCCAAAAAAACGTCAGGACGACCTTGATAATTCTAAATTTGAAAATTATAAACTCTCACTTACATACACAAGTCCTCCGCTGCTCAATGTGGCCACTTGATATTTATAAATATTACGCCAATTTACACCCAATTATAAACTGGAGATAGTTTTTTAACAATAAAACTTGAATAATGTCATTCATCCCCGTTTAAAACCGCAAGAAAAATATTTCCAAAATTGGTAATCCTGTGCTATAAATACATTTGTGAGTGGACGCGTCTATATGGCGAAAATCTCAACAAATTACTACACTCTAGAATCAAAAATCATCGAACTTCAGAAAGTCATCAGTTCTTCATCAGCATATTCAAATATCTCTTCGTATCAACAATCATTTTAATAATGTACTAAGTGTTGACCAGGACAACAGTACACAAAGAGGCAACTGACTTCTTTGAAAGTCACTTTACTATTATTGAAAAAAATTTAGCGCATAAAACACTAGAAAAAATCTTTCGAAGGCAAATGTAATTTGCCTGGAAACACCCACCTTAAAACACACAAAAAGATCACAAAATTTTAAAATTTATGTGCACATGCTTCTCAGAAATTCTTTGAATACAAGCTTGTCACATAGATTTTCATGAATCGGGCAGTAATTGTGCGCACCTGAGGCTGCGATTCTTAAACTGCTAAAAACTGCAAAATATTTCGCTAATTGTTAAAACCTGCCTCTCGAAACAAAAAGTTTTTAGCTTATATCAAATTCAATTTACTTCTCACTTTATGATTATGGGATAAAACCCGAAACGTCCAAAAAAATAGCAATTTTTTTTAATTGAAAACATAATAAACTACTATAATATGATGCGCCTATCAAGTTCAATGTTAAACATTTGTTTGTTATTAAAAGCATAAATTTTGTGGAAATACAGTGAAGTGATATTTTGCTAGCGTAGAAAGCAAAAACAAATTTACCTAATCATGTTCAATAAACGGAGCCTCCTGGGTCGTTGTTTGTTAGATTTTTAGCTCAAAATTTTAATAATTCACGTTTGATAAACACTATCTCATTTAGTTGTTAGATAGCTCAAACTGAGCTTAACTTATCCAGAGATGAATAAAGTGGGCAAAAATGGTGCAAATTAGACCATTGTACTAATTTTTTGGCAAAAACTGATAACAACAATCCAGTAAATCTCCGAGAAAAATATAAAAATTGTCCGATTCGGACCAATTGGTTCTATTTCATTATTCACTAAAGTTTTTTTGCTCAGTTGAGCCTATTCCAGAAATGTTACGAATTCAGTCCGTCATCGAACGCCGAATTATTAAATTTTTGACTAAAAATCTAGCAAAAAACGACAAAAGAGGATCGTAATCGAATCCATGGTGATTGAGTCTGAAGTGAAAAAACAACATTATCACAAGCTTAATCACAAACAAAAACTATTTATTGCAGTATTTTTGTAGGCTATTTTTTTCAATGATAAATTTTAGAACTTTAATTCCAAAGATTTTGAGTACAATATATAATTATCGGCAAGTAATATACGGTTTGCATATGCTGCTGGAAGTTTTTGTTAACATAATTGCAAAATTTTGAAGCTCATGAGACAGTTCCATAATGCTGTATGTTAAGATTTAAGAATTAATTTTTCTGTTGACATATTGGCACCAGGGTTTTAACCCCCAACCGTGATTGCTATCCATTTATCGATTAATGAACAAGTTTTTGAGTGAGGATACTGACTAGGTAGTTTTTTTATATTAACTTCTATCAGGATAAGCAAAAAATGAAAATATGAAGGAGATTTGAGAAAGGCTTACAACGCACAAAAGTTAATTTTACAAAGACAACGAAAGGCTTTGTTAAATAATGTGATTTAGCGAGAAGAAGTAGGTTTTTGCAAATTCTAATGATTATTTCACTTTATATTTTAAAAATCTTCTGAAAGTCGAAAAATAAAGAAATGGTAAGATAGTAAATCGGCTAAATAGTAAATCGGCCTACGGTGGACCGAAATACTATTTAAGCCGAAAATTTTGGTAAATCGCTACGGCTGGCGATAAACTTTCGAAATAGTAAATCGGCTATTTTTATAAAGTAAATCGGCTAATCAAAATAATTCGAGGCGAAACATGAAGTAAATCGGGGGCTATTTTTCACTGAGAGATTGAAAAAATGTATCGGCTATGTTCTAAATGTAAATCGGCTATCTTCTCAAAGTAAATCGCATCTTCCTTAAATGTAAATCGCTATTTTCTAAAAGTAAAATCGTTAACAAAATTATTATGTTGCAAGAAATAGACGGCACAGGCTTCCAAAAGGAACGTTCCCCGGGTTTTGTCTTTCCCTCTTCCCTTCTCTTTTCAATTTCTCTCATTTTCGGTTCCTTTCTTTTCCTTTGGAAGCCTGCTACGGCGCAACTTAAGCTTAACATTCCTGAAATATTAAATCGGCTACCAAATAATTTTGCCCGACCAGTTTATTTCGACAGTAATCGTGAATAGTTTTTCTAAAAAAAAAGATTTCTAGATAAGACCAAGATAAATTTTATTTCATTTATAAATCTTTTCAAACTTCATATCCATTTTGAGATGAAGTATGGAAAAAAATTTTTTTAACAGAGCTAAACTTCTTTATCCACCAAACTCCGACGCGATTAGTAGCCTTGCTGATGCATACTGGTCACACTAACTTCAAGTAGTTTGAGCAATTAAATATGATAACCGTTGCAGTTCTGGAATGACAAAACGCCTAATTTCAAGATTTTCGCATTAAATTTCCTACTCCTCCTAGGTTAAATTTTCAGAATGCCAGTATTAAAATTCAAAAAAGAAAGCTAAAATATGTTTTGGGTCAACTAAGGGTATCCCGGTCCCAATTTCATATTCTTGATAAAATAATTAGCCAAACACTGCTCAGGATATTAATCCAGATTAGCCAGTTTGTAGAACTAGCCTTCAGCTTGCACATAAAGTGCCAAAACTTTTTGTATGCTTAACACTCTGTGACACATAAGCGAAACAAGAAACATAACGCAAAACGGAAAATCTAGTCCTCCCAGGTTTTAATTTTAAAACCTGTAATTTTAAATACAACCTGTATAATTATATTCAAAACTTTACAGTGGCGTTTTGTCGAATAAAGTGCTATATTTTGATAGAACATGCAAAAAAACCACCGTTTTTTGGACATTAAACGCCTCGAAAAATCTATCTCTCCAAGGTTTAATTTTGCAAATTAGCTCAAAATTTTACAAAAAGCTATTTTTCAAAACAAATAGAAACTTTACAGTGGCGTTTTTTTGCAATTTCGACCCCAAACTCAAAATATGAATTTTTTAAGGTCACGTGGAAAAATTTCCGAAAAAAATGTGCTTCGAATTTTTTTCGAAAAGTAGACTCCCGAAAAGCAAGCCTGGAGAAAACACTGAAGAGAAAGTTGACTTAACGTCGAACCCGATATTTTGAGTTTTTAGTGGTAAATAACTTCAAACGTTAATTTTGAACATATTTTGAGAAAAATACTTAGAAAACAAAATTGAAAAAACGGAAATTTTCGGAAAAAATTTTTGTTGTGATTTGGGTTGTTTTATAAACGTTGAAAACATAAAAACAATTGATATTGGTGTATTTTTATGATATAGATAACTGCAGAAAATGTAGGAACCGGGATACCCTTAAGGTGAATTGGGAATTTTGAAACTTTTCGTTCAATTCTAAGAAAATCGGCATTTTAAGTAACCGAAAGTAAAAACTTAATAGTGGTGTAGACAATTTTAAATAATTAAATCGAAATTTTTTTGTTCAACACCCCAACTTTCTCACATAGCCTGGTTCCCAGTTTTTTTAATTCTAACGATATTTATGGAAAAAATGATAAAAGAAATAATTGATCGGGGAATTAAATCTGTAACAGCCTATGCTTATAACAATTTGTCTATCTTACGCGTCAAGTTTTTGAAACACAATTAAAAGTTTAAGATTATAAAAATGAAAGAAATTGATTTTTTGGCTTTGTTATGCTTGCGAACTAAAAGTGAAGTTTTTCCTGTAAAAAATCAAAGCCGAGTTTGTCATATTTTCCCCGTAAATTTGTGTATTTACTGAAAAAAATTTTAATTATTACCAACCTGTTTAATGTACTATTTAAAAGTTTATGAATTGAAGTTCAAGGAAATAAACTTAGAAATCTCATTTATATGCCGACTTTATTTTGCAAGAGTTCACGAACTGAGAGACAGTGCGCAAATCACATACCACGTTTCAATTGGTCCCACTGTCTTACAGCTATGACGCCTGATAAATTTGACGCTGGCAAGATTTTCGAAATAATTTGAATTAAGCCATTTACTTATGAAGATAGCGATTTACTTAGAAGATAGCCCGATTACTTTATGACTAATTTTGGAAAATCGCCCATTTACTAACTTTATGACTAATCCTGAAAATAGCCCGAATTTACTACCCAGCCGTCATCACTCATTTCAATATTCATCACTCATTTTTTATAATAGCCGATTACTAGATAGCCGATTTACTTAATGACTAAATTCAAAAATGCCGATTACTTTTTGGCTGATTTTGATAGCCGATTTACTTTTTTAGCCGATTTACTATCTTACCGTTTTTATTGTAAAATTTTCTACAAAAGTTAAAACATTTATAAAGTTAATAAAAATTAAATTAAAATCGTAGACTAATACTTTTGTTCTTTTTTAAGAAATTTTCAATTTTATCTGGTCAAGAAGAAATGCATTAATTTTGGAATATAAATACTGGCGCGAGAGCAGAGAGAGAGGAGCGAGATAAATTTTTTAAGTAATAATGGATAACATTTTGGCAATTTCAAACAAGCATTAATGGTACATTATTTATGTAAAATACAGTATATTGAATTTTTAATAAATGAAATAAAGCTATAAAATGTGACTGATCATACAAATGCTCACTGACTTGTAACCAGACCTCGCAAGCCAGCAAGTTAATCTGGCTGCAAAACCGAAAGAAAATGGTTTGTTTGGCTTGAAATTTTAATTTTCCTAACAGTGGTAAAACAACTTTATCACATGATTGAAGGCGAAGCCAACCAGCAAACGTATTACCAGCAAACGTATTACCAGCAAAACGTATTTATCTTCAGCTTAGCTTGCTACTAGCAACTTGCTAGCATAAAATACTGTTATCATCCTTTCACCGCTTGACTGAGATTTGGTCCGTCATAGTAAACGTGTGTTTAATATTGGGAGATAGCGGGACCAAAATATGATGCAATAGTGTGAAAGAGTTTTAATTGTAAGGAATACAGTGGCGGTATATTAATAATGGAATGCGCGACAAAAAATATTTGGTTTTTCTCCTGGTAAATTCAAGTTTTTTTCGATAATAAAACACTTTTAATCAATAAAGATTTGTAGGTACATAAATGTTAGATTTAAGTCTTGATGGCAATGCAAACACAAGCAGAGCAAGCCTAAATTCAGCCAAGATTTAATGGAAAACATTTTTTGGTTATATAAGGGGGTAGGTTGTCGTAAAATTTTTTGAAGCCCCTTATAAGAATTAATTTTATGATAAAATTAATATCGGTTATGACTAAAGTTGACCTAAGAAAATCTCATGTGGCAATATTTTTTTCAAAACAATCTAGAACAAAAAATCTAGAATTTCAAAATTCGAAAATATTTTTTTTGCTTTAACTCGCAGAAAACCGGTATTCCACATGATATGAACATTTTTTATTGGTGAATATGACCCCACCCGAAAAACGATGCCAATGACATTAAAATATCGGAAATGTCTAAATCGAATTCTAGAAATTTTCAATCTATTTTTAAGACCAAAAGTTAAACCTAAATATCGAATTTTGACGCTGATTGGTTGGAATTTGGATTAGCTGTAAGCTAACTTTTTTGAATCAGTGAAATCTCCAGCTTCAATTTGGTGGTACTTTTGTTCCGATCAGACGAAACGTTTTTTTCGGAACTTTTCATTTCCAGGTTTACCTTATAGTCATACTAGAATTCTAGCCGGTGAAAATTCAAAACAATGCTCCCAAACATATTAGTAACCTCAACTCTTCCCGTACTCTGTGTAAATTTTCAGAACGCTTTGTATGTGGGGTCTAAAAGACAGAGATCGATTTTGAAAAAAACCCGTTTAGTGCTCAGAATAGACTCACCACCTGGTGGTGTGATGTAACAAGGTTGAGCTTTTTGAAGATGTGTAAATTGTTAGACGAAGGCTTGATCACAAAAACAAGTATCCTCATAAATTTTTACCAACTGCCCTAAGATTTGTTCCTGGCGTGAATTGAAAGGTACCAGATTACGATGAGTGATAAAAAATGATTCATACCTCCTTATCACAATTTTGTAAACATCGCGCCCTGATCACAGCCAAAACGTAGTGTGATTTTTAGTAAGGAGATCCCGGAATATTTACAAAAATGAATTAAGGGATATCCTTAATTACACTTGCTTAAGATATGCGTAAGTCCCCACAACGTTAAAATCACCACGGTAAAAGGGAGTAGTGGCTAAACGCATTCTACGCAAGTGTAAATAAATGGGATATAACTTATATCCCCTATTCACATCTTTGTGAATATCGCGGCCCCTACTACTTAAAAAACACACCTACGTTTCCTAACAGGGCCGGGATATCAGCAAAAGTGTGAATATGGGATATAATGATTCCAAGCTTATATGATATCATATCAATATAAGTGAGAATTTTTCACAAACGATTATGCCTCAAGAATTCATAATAAATGAATCAACGCATTGAACATTCTAAATAAAAACACATGAGTTTTTTTAGTTTTTAAAATGAAAGCTTTTTTTTGGGTGATAAAAAAAACAAGGCCCATTATTGGGAAAAAATAAAGTAATTTTTTTGCTTACGAGGCAGGCATAGAATGCAATTTGGAGTTTTTTCATTTAACGTTACATTGAATTTGTGTAAACCATTAGGCTTTCGTAATTTTTGTCGTTCATTCTGAGTTTATAGAATTGGGGTTAAAGAGTGTAAAATGCTCCATATAAATGATTTCCTTAACTGTGTAATGTTTGGACCACTAACTATATTCGTAGTTTTTTTGATGCATAATCGTGGGAATTTTTTCAACTAATTTCAAAAATTATTAGTATGAAAAAAGACGGAAAGTACGTCCCTACTAATTTTCCTAGCAGCTTTATATACCATATCCTCCTTTCACACATTGCTTAACAGATCTAAAAAGATCTCGGTCCTGTGTGGTAACGTAGTGCAAGATGAACCATCTAGATGTATGTTGAGTGAGTAAGTTCAGCCAGCTTAGTACCAACACAGAGCCGAGATCTAAAGCAAAGTGTGAAAGGGATTATTATCCCGGATATATAACCATGGATGTATTTTGTACACTTTCAAGAAAAATCACAGCAATCATCTTTTGGAACTCTGGTATCATAAAAAAACAATTTTGATAATTTAAAATAAAGCATTATTTGACATAATTTATGTAACGCCTGAGTTTCCAGTGCGAGAGAAACCAGAAGTGAAAACGTTGTACAGAAATTCGATATAGTCGCTTTCAAGAGCCCAATAACGCTTTACGCTTGAATAATTGAAAAATAATAGGAGAATTTCAACTATTCTCTAAAAAATCGATGAATAATTATAGTTCCTAGCGTAAAGCCATATCTCCTTTAATCACCTTTTGATTAATTAATAGATGTGGGCTGAAAAGAAAGAGAAAGCGGCCCTATGAGTGGCTAGAACCGGAGCGCTACCCGAATTGCAGTGACCGTTTTTTTGAGACCGAGGCATTTGCACTACCGCGCGGTGAATTGACTATTTGAAAGAGGTCCCTTGCGGCACAAGCGGCGAACCTGACCTAGCAAACAAATAAAACATTTTAAAGCGCCAGATCCGCAAATATTTGGGCAGATAATCCTGAATCTGATAATTTATAAGTTCGAGAAAAATATCCATATTATCAATTATAAATTAAATTCCAGAATATGCCAAAAAAAAATTTTGGATCACATAATTTTGGAGCACATGCTTTCATTTTGGGCCAACAATAAGTGCTATTTTCAGGCTAATATAAAAATTTTAAAAAAATAACTTAATGAATAATTAAAATGGAAAAATAATGATCAATATATTCCATTTATCCCAAACATATAAAGGAGTAACTGGCCGCAATTTTTAAGGCAAAACAGGGTTTTCAGCGTCGCCTCAATGAAAGTACTTAGAAAACAGCACGAACATATGTATTTCAGTTAAGGGATAATGAACATTAATCTGCTTTCAACAAAACAATCCGAAGGCCTCTGATTGGGCGATCCAATCAGGAACGACCTTTCAAAAGTTGGCCTAATTCACTTTCGAAAGCCTCTCCTCCCTGAGTTTTAAAAGATAGAAGAAACTTTTATAGCTTTTATTGGAACCACAGAGAACGTAGGCAATATACCCCAAGTTCAGTTTTACTCAAAGAAATTTCATCCGACGCTTAAAATGAGCAATAAAACTATTTTTTGCCTTATTTTGAGTGCCCGGGGAAAATACTACTCCTCCCTGGAATTTTGATCGGCAGAAACCTAAAAACTGGTATGTACTACGATACTTGAGGAACGCGCAAAGCCCCTAGTTCGACAATTTGCATTTTTGTATCCTCGTCTTTTGGAAACCGCGATTCAAATTCTCAGAAATTTCAAAAAATTTGAAAAAAAAAATCACACTGAATATGTTCAAATCGCAGAATTAAAATACTTTTTTTATGACCAAATGAAAATAAAAAGAATCTGACCACCCCCCTTTTATTTATTGTCCAATATTTTCAGAAAAAAACATTTTTAAAACTAATCTGGAAAATTTCATGTCCGAGTCTTTAATGGCGACCAGTACTCCCTTTAATGAATCCGGAACCTCAAAAATTGAAGAACTCGTTGAAAATTCTAAATGTTTTTATATTCTTTAAACCTTTTGTGAATCTTAGAAATGTGCGGGCTGAAAAGCGTCCATGAGTGGGCTTAGGAAGGAGTCTTAAGGAGCGTGAGGATTGGCTCCTTTTAACCCCGCACATCCTAATTCACAAAAGATGTTAAAGGGATAATACAAGTGATGGCAGACAAGCTAAAAAGTGTCATTTTTCATACTGAAGAAAATGGTAAAAACTTTAATCATCCATAAAAAAATCTGTCAACAGTGATGAATGTTAAATTTATACTGTGTATCGCAAAAAACAAAAGAGCCAATATTTACTTTATTCATTTTAATAAATTCAATATTTTTTTCTTCAATTATTTTCAATAAATGATAATAGTATTTTTATCTTTTAAAAATAAGTATCAACGTCTAAAATACCCAGCCGCAATTAACAAGATTAAAAACCAATCTGTTTAATTTCTTTAACCCAGTAGTCGCCGCTGTGCGAAAAGGCGCTTCAAAAAGTCAATTCCACCGCGTCGTAAGTGCTAATGTCTCGGTCTCAAAAACGTCAACTGCAAATTGGGGTTGACCCGGCTAGACGGGTATTATGAGTGTTTGGATTGGCTCCCTCAAACCCACAACTATTAACTTTAATTCAAAAGGTGATAAAGGGATATCCTTTTCCCAACGGAACTCCATCTCAAAAACGTTTACTATCTCTTATAGCGCTGTTCGAATCCTACTAGTGTTGGTATTAGTGATTGTCTTGAGTAATGAATTAACAGGCAAGGGTATTGATAATGTGACCGCTAAATTTTAATCGGCGTGTAACAACTCAAGCAATCACTAAGACAATCACTTAGAAACAACATCAGTGGATTCGAACACGAGCTATAGAAGATAGTTAACGTTTTTGAAGATGAAAGTTCGTTGGGAAAAGGTAATTTTTAACGTTTTCAATTTTTGAATACCCACCCCTTGAAACTCACGCGGTGATCAGTGAATTTTTTTGTAAGCTAAGGCAGCTATAGAAATGTGCATATTACACGCATCGTGAGTTTCTTTGAAAAAAAGATAACAACATTAGTATTATTTCACATAAAAAACAAGCGGTTTTAACAATCAAAGCGGTGATACTAAGAAACTGCAAAAAAAAGGATAATTCCATAAATACTAAGTCAAAAAATTTTAAAAACGTCTCAATTCAAATTCAAAAATTGATTTTTATTTATAAAATGGCATAAATGGAGTTGGTCTTGCTAGAGAAATATTTTGAATTTTTTTGCTTGTGGTGTTGAGACATAAAGTTATTTCAATTTCATTTATAAAAATTGGCTGTTTTAAACGTTTTGATTTTTAATTAAATAATCTTCAGAATGAGAGAAAAGGTTTTGGTCGAAGAAAATTGAAGAAATTAATTTGCAATTGGGCCTTCTCAAAGAAAAAAATACGGTATTTTTGTAGCAAAGGCGCGTTGCGTTTCCTCTAATTATACAGATTAAGACAAAATACAGAATTGTGTAACATTCAATAGTCAAATTGAAAGTCCAATTTAATGAGAATAATATAGAAAACATTTTAAGATAAATTATAAACATATTTGAAAATACAGAATTATATTTTGCCTAGCGTCAGTCCCATTTACAAAGAACCGTAAAAAGCGAATTCCGGAGGCCTGATAAAAAAAGCAGTCACAAAAATGGTGCCATCATTCTTGGCATACAAATAATAAATAGGAATACATTTTGAATTAGTTATAAAACTATAACACGAGGTAGAAAGTTAATTTGGAAAATCTTTTGAAGAATTTTAATAATAAATTTTGTTCATTGTTAAATTTTATTTTTTAATTTTAGTGTATGTTGGATAATGTAACACCAAAATCTTAAAAAGCTTTTAACTTTCAAAGAACAAAAAATTAGAAAAAATACGACCATTCAGAAATTCACGGATTAAAATGAGGCCAACACAATTTCACACAAGATTCATTAGTTGTTCATTTCAACATTTATTAAGAATCAAAGTTATCTCAAAATAAAAAACATTATTTGAAATTTCCTAACTGGCTCAAGCCGGATCTAACAGTATTTCCATTCGGTAATAAAAGGTTTTGATAATGAATCTGTGCCAATGGTCAAGGTTGATTTCAAAAGATAGGGACACACTTTTGAGGAAATTTTTTCGAATTTTTGAAAAAAAAAAATGATACGTTTTGTTAAGCATTGAAAATGAGTCCAGCGAGCCGGAATTTGAGGTCGGTCACGTGGTCAGAACTGTTTTAATTCTCTCATTGAAGCCACAAAAAATCGCAAAATTTCGTGGAAGCTACGTTCTGGACTTGGTATTTTTAACATGAAAATTCGAAAATAATATTTGGAATCTTGGAAAACAGTCTCCGTATACGGTCTTTTTTTGTTTGTTATGAATTTCGGTCTAGGAGCGGTAGACAGCAAAACATCAGAAAAAATACGAACGAAATGAATTTATAAGGACAAAAATAGTGATCGGCAGAGTCCTTATAATTACATGGCAAGACACGTTTGTAATGACAAGGTTGGCTATGACAAAAAATTGGAGTCATATTATCAGCTATTACTGTTTTATGATTTTTTAAAGAAAATGAATGATAGATTTGCGGATTTCAGCTGCGAAATCGTCTGGAAGCTGAACGCTTGTGGTTTTATGAATAAATAACAAATGAACTAATAATTTGGAAATCTTTAAAATACAGTGCGTAACGGCTTTTTTTGTTTTGTTAGGAATTTCGGGTCGTAGTAGCGTAGAGAGCAAAACATAAAAAAAATTCGTATTCAGAAAACGTTAATTTATAAGGACAAAAAGTGATGGCAAGAGTCCGCTTAAATATTTTATGGCAGACAGTTTTTTTTTACAAGGTCGCTATGACTGAAAATTTGGAGTCATATTACACTATTTGAACTGTTTTTATGATTTTTTAGGAAATAAAGGTGATGCATTGCTGATTTTCAAGTGCGAAATCTGCCGCAGCTTTAACCGTTGCGCTTGGTATTGATAAATCAAAGAATCATAATAGATATTTGGAATTAAACAATGTCGTCATCGGTTACTTCATTATTTTTTGCTTATGAAATTCGGTCTGAGGGCGGTAGAGAGCAAAACATGAAAAAACAACACGAAATTGTAATTAAATTATAAGAAGACAAAAAGCTTGATGCAAGGTCCTTATAATCTTTATTTAAATGCAGACAGTTTCGTTCAGCAAGGTTGGCTATGACAAAAAATTTGCGTCATATACACTATCTGACTGGTTTTAATGAATTTTTAAATGAAATAAGGTGATAGATTTGCTGAGTTTCAGCTAACAAAACTTCGGCTAACTAACGTATGGCCCTCCGTATTATAAGTTGTTAAAGTTTGATCTCCATCGGCGTAGAGAGCAAAACATGAAAATCGAACAAATATACGTTTTTTAAAGTCAAAAATGATGGCTAAGTATTTTATTTTTTTTATGGCAGAACAAGTTTGTTGGTCAAAGTTGCATATGGTTTAACATTGGAGTCTTATACATCATTTTAATGGTTCATGGAATTTATAATTAAAAGTGTAATTTATTTTATCATTTTTTTGATATTGTTTATTTTTTCATAACAGAAATCAGTTAAATTTAAACATGTTTTTTTTTCGGCTCTGGTAAATAAAGGAATTCGCAGGTCGTTTTCTTCTGCAATTGGTGTATCTTGTCATAGGCACATTGTAATTTCAACGGATACGCGCCCATCAAAATTTCTCTTCTGTAATAATACTCGTGTGTAACCTAAGCAATCTGAAGATTCCGCATCATACTAAATGTCTCCAAGTAAAAAATCTTGCTCCATCAAATAAATTTCCCAGCCTTTGAGCAAAGAAAGTTGTCCACAGTCGCTGTGAATTTGTCCTAAATAATAATTAATGATTCGAATAGGTATCATTGATTTAAGAATTACGTTGTATATAATTTTTTTCAAAAAGTCAAAACAGTATTCGGAAGAGTTGTTTTTTGCTCAATAAAATATTTGTAAAGCTCGGTTACGTAGATCTGAAGTTCCGGCTTCTTCAGAAATTTGCATTTCTATTACTATACTATAACTTTTAATTCAGCTTTTAGTCAATCCAGGTGTAATGACACAAAGTGACCAGAAGGTCCATCTTTCAATTCAAAAGTTTTTTCTTTTTTCATTTTCGTCGAATTTGTATAAAACGCCATTATAAACATGATTTTTTGGGTAAAATCAAATGATTCACGCAGCAATATGCATATGTTCTGCCAATATTTTCGTTCTTAAAATTTCGAGACCATAAAGTGAAATTGACCAAATTCTAATGTTTGAAAACGAAATTATATTTGATTTATTCTTGATTGCAATTTCTTGCAGTCGGTAAATAAAGCTTGTATGCTCAGAGTGAAATACAAATTTCTCTCTTGAATTGGTTGGGAAATAAATCAAGTTTTTTATTTCTCGCTGCTCGCTAGAAGTCAAAATAACCTTAAGATGGCAGTTTGATTTTCCTTCAATAAATAACTTCTAAAGAGACAGCGATGTTTAAGAACTGGATTCGAATCAGTGTCGGAAACAGGGTTGTCGTTATAGTCATAAAGCCTTGAGACATCTTCTAGATATCCCACTTTGGTGCAAATATTTGTAATCAAAATGGAAATCATCTGTGATATCAAAGATTTATATCATACGCGCTTGTTACTGGAACTGTTTAAACTTCTCAATTGTTTTGGCGATAATCGGTTTTTATATCAGTAAGCATTGCTCGAATAAACCGTTCAAACAGTTTTTACAATTAGCAAAGTAGCGCGGAGCAGAACATTTTATCGGAAGGACTATAAACAATCATTTTACTTTCCCTTAAATTCAAGTGAATTTTTCTTTTTATAGTTGGTATCGCAATATCTCCCCATTCTGTCGTGTACTGGAAGAATACGCAAAATTACGACCGATTCGAGGTTCACCACCCCCAAGGGCTTGTTACATGCCAAAAAATGACGTTTTTTCTTGGCAAATTCCACAGAAAAAGCATTCATCAAAAACGTCAAAAACAGACTTCGGCACATTTAGCCAAATTCCGACCCCTGAGGCAAAAAAATTTAACTTCGAATTTAATTATTGATTTTTTTATAATTTTCCAGTAATAGTTACAATAGTTATAAATTATTTATTTATTTTTTAAGCATTTTTCAACGAATTCAATTTTATTTATGTAACTGTATAATAATTATTCAATAATTAAATAGATTAATAAAATTTTATCAAATTGATTATAGAAAATTGATGAACAAATATTTTTTTAAGACATTTAATGGTTTAAAATGCGTTTGAAATTCTAAAATTACCAAATTTTTATGAAAAAATTTTTGATAATTTTATTGTTTATAAAATCCATTATTTGTTTTTTTTTAAAATTTAAAATATTCTCAAAGTTTTCTAACAACTGCGCTCAGCAAGAACATAATAAATATCCAAATTCGTGACCCGCGTGAATAGCCTTTAAAAGTTTTTGAGCTGTGATCAGTTAAAGCTGCCTCCCACGTTGAAGCCAATAATATCTTGAAAACTTTAAAAACACTGGGTGTAAAAGGGCAAAAAGGTTCTTCGGAACCGGCTTGACAACCAGAGGCTCTCTGGCAGCTCTCCTGAAGCATTGTTAGCTCAAGGATCAGCTCCAGGTGCTGACTACTCGCTGGCGCTGCCACCACCGATATATAAAGGGATGGCTAGGTGCTCATTTAAGGGTAGTTCCTCTAGAGAGCCCACCCGACCAGCAACGCCAGCAACCATTCCATACGATACCCGCCCGACTCCGCACCCCCTCTACTTTACACAGGTACAACCCATAAGTGATTATTGTATATAACCTTGACACTGACAACATATCCCTACGGGGCCAAATGTACAGTGTAAGGCCATAAATAGGCATACATAAAAGTGGGTGAAAGCGGGTGGGGGGTCGAAACTCTATTTGTTGTAAAACATAGCTGAAGAAATGCGAAATCGAACGTTAGCAATAAATAAATATATATAAATCTTCAGTTTTATTGACATACATTATTCTCAGCTCACAATAACCATAAATTGAAACTATTTCAAAATTTTCTGCTTACGTTTTGCTTCGACTTTGTAATTGCCGTAAACTTTTCGAATAATAATTTTTGGTTTTAAATATTTCTGAAAAACTATCAGAAATTGGTGCGAAAAGCGTATAATTCCAAGTCATCTTTGAATCAATTTTTTTTACTTGAATCGGCACAAAACAATCGCACACCAAATTTTCTTCAATAGCGAAAAATTTTCCATTTTTTCAAGTTATCAATGATAACTTATCACCAGATTTTTATGGAAAAGTGGAAAAAGATGAAAAAAAACCATTTTACTGGCGAAAAACCTCCCAAAAATTTTGAACAACACCTCATTAAATTCTAATTAGTCAATCGGCAATAATAGTTTAAATACATTGAGTAAACCACAAGAAAATACTCATAGAAAACTAAAACGCAAAAATTTTAATGCATTGATCTTCTTGAAAATGCTAAACTGAGAATATTCTGCGGCCTTTTAACGTTCAAGATTCAGAAAAAAAAATGTATGAATTAACAGAATTCTATGGTTGTTCCACAAACCCACGGTGTTAATTCGGATGCAATATTTATAATGTCCGATTGTTTCCAAAATGAGTGATTTTATATTCCATAAAGTCAAAGAAATTAGTGGTATTCATAGTTGGCGCTAAACATTTCAAATAAATATTTTATCAGCTTATGAAAAGCTGGGAGAGCCTGGAAATATTGCCTGTTATATAACATAATTGGTAGATTTTTGGTTCACCAAAAGTTCAACTCTTGCTTAAAAATCAAATTACCAGATCAAGTAATGGCCGATTAAGTAGCTTGAAAGGGGAAGTTGAAAATTAGAAATGTATCTAAAATCTGGAAAAAAGGCACATTTTTAAGTAAATCAAGTCAAAATTTTTCTGTATATAAATATAGAAAATTGTCAGTAAGAATAACAACAAAAGAAAGCACATATTACATGTATTATGCCATATTCAAAACTAATAGAGACCCATAAATACCCTCAAGAATATCAGATTGCGATAAGAAATTTAATAAATTCGAAATTGTACGATATTTCTATCAATATAATCGTGAGCTTTTTCGACATAGTTGAAGAAATTATTATTCAAAAAAACAATGTTTGATACTAAATAGTGCCCAATAACAGTCGATATAATCGTTTTGTAATATAAAATTGGATTATAAAAAAATATCATTTGATAACTCGATAGCTTTCCTCGCATGAAGGGTTGTTAATATATCAATATTAATTTTTGTCATTTATTACATTTAGAGAGAGGGCTATTTTGCCTAAAATGAAAATGACAATTTCATTAAAAATTTACGCTGTCCGAGGTTAATTTAAGTCTCGAAACTTTGGGATTTTGTTAAAAATCATTTTTTGAGATTTCTAAGAAATAATTTCATCTCATAAAATTTTTTTTCAAATTTCTGTAGCAAAAACTGTTTCTCACGTTTTTTTTTTTTCAAATATGAATATCAGTTCAACGATAGTCAATTGAAGTTACTCGGTTTCGGCTCAAAAGCAATTCGATCTCCGAGATAACCTTGTATCAAGTCCAGTTTGAGACCTTTTTTTAATAGAAAACAACTAAATATTATAAGAACCGATTTAAATATGTTTCAAGCTTCAAATAAAACTATTTTTATCCCATTTAGGAAAGATTTGAGTTCGGGTTTCATCTTTGGAAAAATCGTAAAATTTGAAAAAAATATCAAAGAATTATGAAAATTTTCCCCAGATCAAGTTCCAAAATTTTTTTATTCGTAAGTTTTTTGAACTCTCCATAAAATCAATGCGAATCAAATATTAAAATGTTTTGGCATCTAGATGCCGCATCTAATTAAATCGCGTTTGTTCAACTAATCGGTATAACAACTATAATACAGTATAACTGTAACTAAGTTAGGGCCTAACTGTACACCAAATTCAAAGGAAAAATAAAAGAATCACGAAAGAGTCTAAAGGGGGGTGTCATGTCTGATTTGCAAATTTGAGAGCTATTTCCCAGGAAAATCTGAACTTCTGTGCAATAATTTAAAAAAAAATGCCAATTTGTAGATCTATCTTAATCTTGCGAAAAAAATTCCAACATTCTACACCAACAACCCCTTAAGATAGACTTTAAAAAATAATTTAATAAAATCAAGAAGAACTAAAGTTCCCGCACCTTTAATATACAAATTGTTACAAAATACGCATTTTAAGTCCTGAAGACTTATCTAATGTATTTTTTGGACATAAATTATGTCCAGGAATATAAATTTTGTTTAGTTGTCCGGAAATAATTAGGGAACAAACCTGTCCAGAGATATAGAGCGCCAAGAATTATAATGGGAGCTTTAGGATTAATACTCGAGGCAAAGTGCGCTGCTAGGCGGCCCTTGAGCACTTTTTCCGGCTTCTTTGAATTTTCAAATATTCCAGACGTAGCTCTCTAAAGTAAAATAATTAAATCTGAAGGTTAACTATAAACAGTGTACTCAGCATTTGTTAAAAACTCTGTCTCAGACAACTGCAGATTGACACTTAATAAATTAAAAAAAATCATATTAATATTCCTTCTACATGTCACGAAGGTTATGATCGAATTATTTAACCATTACACAGCAATAATTTTTCTGTTCCATTACAAACACTGAATTGTAGTAAAATTGTACAGCCCTTTTCAAGCCGCTCACAGTTTTGTGGAGATTAATTACAACTGAAGAACCTCATTTAGTTTTGTGAAGTTTTTTACCATCGAGTGAAACTGTTTTTAAGAAAATAAAAATATTTGACACGTGAAAAAACTAATTCTTCGAAAATTAATTTTTTGATTGACCAATCATATTTCAATTACTTATAGAAAGAAAATCAAAGTTATAATTTGTTAGTAAGAAGGTCCTTAAATTCACCAAAATAAATATTTCAGAAACAAAAAGTCACTATATTATTTCAACTTTCTACTATTCCGGCCTAACCAAACGGTTTTTTTCATGAATCAAAGAATTAGAAAAAATAATTCTGAGACGCTTTTTAAACAAGCAATGAAAGTTTAAAATTTTCGACAAATATCGAAACAAAAATCTATGATAAGCCTAAAAGTATCTTCTAAAGGAGCGTTAACGAAGACTTGCCTGTCCACCACAGTGGAAAATGTCCAAAAACAAACTTGGACCGGGACACACCGAATATTACCGAAAAAAAACTTTAAAACATACGGTGCTTGCACACTGCATTTTACGTCGACAAAAGATTCTATCGATTAGGAAAAACAAAAAAATCAGTAAAATCTCGAAACTTTAACCATAACGGTGTTCATATGACTATTCCACTAATAACAAGGCATTTTTGATATGCTAGCGCATGAACCTGAACAGACCAGAAAAATTTAGGGATCCTTATAAAAAATTTAACGGACAGTAATCCTTTTTGGAAATGGCACAGATTGTGGCAGACAGATCACTGAAACTAAAATACATACCGAATAGTTTCCACAAATAAATGTTAGAAATACGGTCTGCCCATATTCTGCGCCACAACCTTATTATTAATCAAATATCCCTTATTTAAAATCATTATATAAGAACATGCAAGTGGGCTTATCAAATTTTAATACAGAATATCAACCATTGGCATGTAAATGTTGTCCTCGTACTAGTCGCGATTCTGAAAAATTCGAAAGTTATGAGGCATGAAAGAAAAAAATTAATAAAATAAAATTAAAAAATAATAAACATAATAAAAAATCTAATAAAAAATAAAAAAAAATAAAAAGAGAGGCGGCACTGGGTGGCCATTCGTTAACACCAGTTGCGCAAAAAACTTTATAAAAAGCCTTTAAAAAAAATAAAAAAGCGATTTCTCGCATTTCTGAGGTGTCGAAAACCTTTTGAAAGCTTGTTTTATACCTTAATTTTTAAATTATTTCCCCTCAGTTTAAACTGAGGAAAAAATAAGCAAGAATTATCGTACCTGGGTGACGTAAATATAATAATGACATACAAATACATGATTTTTCTCAGTTCTATTTTCGCGTTTGGTTAGTAATACTACCCGAACCTTATTATTATGGTGACGTTAAAATTAAAGTAAATCAAAGGGAAACACTTTTTCGAGGTTCCAGTATAAAAAATAAAAAAAAAATTTATTTCTCTCTTATCTTTCCTCCGTATGAAGACGCCCAAGGCGCTCAGAAAGTGGAAAGAAGAAAAGAATGCTGAGAAGATCCAAAAAAAAGTACGGAAAAGCCAAAATAAAACATTATGATGAAACATACGAAGCAATAAAGCCGAACACAAAAACCAATAATAAAAAAAATTTTGCAAAACACTTTAAAAACCATACAATAAATAAAAATTTGAGGGGGAGATAGGGAATCGCGCGACAGTTAACCAATTCAATGAAAACTAAAACGAGGGGTTGGTATGTAAAGGGATAAAGGTTCTTCGGAAACGCTTGACACCGGAGGCTCTCTGGCAGATCTCCCTGAGCATTGTGTTAGCTCAGGATCAGCTCCAGGTGCTGACTCTCGGCTGGCCTGCCACCACCATATATAAAGGTAGGATAGGTGCTCATTAAGGGTAGTCCTCTAGAGAGCGCCACCCGAAGCCAGCAACGCCAAAGCAATCCATCCATACGAATACCCGCCGACTCCCATCCTCTTCTACTTACACAGGTAACAACCCATATAAGTGATTCTGTATATAACCTTGGACTGGAGCAACATATCCCTAAACGGGCCATATACAGTGTAAGGCATAAATAGGCAATTTACAATGGTTAATGTAAAATGCTTTAAAAACTTGTTTCGAATGTAAAAACGAAAATTTAAAGCAAATCCAATAACCAAAGTCAGTGCGATGGATTTCCTCGCACTGACGTTGTTAACAATCAATTTTCTGCGTCAAAGATGAATCTTCAACTGCATCACCTTGGTTGAGGTGTCCCTCTAAGTTGGCCAACAGAAAATCTGTCGCCAAACTTAATGTCTCAACCGCACATTGATTGAGAGGGGATAAATTGAAAATATAATAATTCAAACTTTAATGATATTTTAAAAAAACATAAAAATCGAAATTATTACTTTTTTATCAAATTTCTTTAAAAAGGCCCTCAAGAAAGCTGTCGATGCCTTGCTTCTATAAAAAACCGCTCAAAAAATATATAGAAAGCGTCATCGACCAGCTCGAATAATGCAAAAAATAAATCCTGCGTGTACATATTTTTTAAAAAAACAGACAAATAAACAGATAAAAAGAAATAAAGTAAAGTTTTTTTATACCTTTCTCTATTTGTTGGTTCGTTCTCCACCGCTTTTTTCGTTATTCTCATTATTGTAGGATTTTTGCCCATGGAGATTTTGCTGCAGCCATGATTCCAAGAAGACTGCATTCACCGCCAATAAAATTCCGCTGAAAATGTTTTATTTTTGAATAAAGTGTCAAAAACAGTTTAATGTTTATGTTTTTTGGCAGTTACAATCGAAACTTAAATAAACAATTCCTCTAATTTATGGACTTCATTTTAAAAACCTAACGCATTTCGAAAAATTTTCATTTGCAATTTCAGAAGTCAAAAAAATTTTTTTTAATTTTTTTTTGTTATCAAAATGCCTTAGAAACTTGCAAAGAATTCGTTCCTGG